>QVOB01010953.1:0-43166 GCA_014839585.1 Pseudomyrmex concolor | reverse complement strand
AATGTGAGGATAAATTTACCCTCACTACCTGTTTTTCACCAATCACGCTCGGTGTCAAAGCGCCGGTGTCTGTATGAGGATCCAGCTTTAGTCTTCTCGAAAATATTCATCAAAGACAAGGTGATAAGGTCGCGAAGTAGATTATGACGTCAATGAATTATTTGAAAACCAATACACTCGATAAAAATCTTCGAGATCTAGTCTGTTTTTTAATAATACACAGATAGATTTTTATTCTGTTTTTTTTTTATAATATAGTAGTTTTTTTCTATAAAAACAGATATTACGTTATAACATATCATAAGCTTGAACGGAATTTTTTACCTTTAGACTCACATCAAAATTGGAATTTTTCTAGTTTCTTATTTATGAATAAAGAGAAGCGAAGAAGCGAAGATTTTTCATTCGTATTGACAATCGACATTGCTTTTCTGATTGTGAGTCAACGATTTTTTGCACGCGATCTGCAATTAGCAATTCAGAAGACTCTCTGAACAAAACATGGCATTCATTATTTCTGGTCGAGTGTACGGACTGCATTAAATATAAAAATAAATATAAAAGAAAAAACCAAAATCTTTGTGTGACATAGAGGTGTTCATTTTATAAAACAAAAGAATGAAAAGAAGAACGCGAGATCGGTCGTATTGTTTTTAATTTTGTTTAGTTTTGTTTATTTCGTTTTATGAAATTCCGCTTATGGAATTCTCTCAGAAATGCGTGTTTCTCAGAGGAGATTGATCAAGGTCGGACATTGGTGAAATTCCTGACATAAATTAATCACCTAACCGCTTACAGACGCTCAAGTGTAATCGTGTCCTGTTACATGTGTCTCCGAATATACCGCGTGTATTCTATATATATCGACCGATTGACAACGCCTATTGTCACACGCCGAATCCGGTAATGAAGCGTGCTGTGGTCGTACAGGTGAGAGGCTAAGGGAAGAACGAGAGGGACGAAGAGAAATGTGCAGCAGAGTCTTCGCGATGCAGCACGTCATGGCACGATATTAATTTCCGAGACGTGGTAGAATGTGTGCCGCAACATTATCGTGCAATTTATATAACTTTTATGTGCATATTACATACTTTACTTGCGTAATCCACGAAACTTGTGCTGTAAAATGCGTGAGAGAAGTGGCTCTAATGCGATATCGCATCGTATCGCATAGAAATTACATATTGATGCGATACCTATAAGAAAGCGTAGTTCTTTTTCTTTTAAGTAAAACTTATATTATCAGCAATAAAAGCTTCTTAAATCATAAGATTAATAATTTTCTCCAATGAAACAAAAGTATTATTTGACTCGGAAGTAACAAAATTTTGTTTTTGAACGAAGAGTCGCGAAGTGTATAAAGAAGAAATAGAGAGATTCTGCTCTGGCAATTTAGATTCCAGAAATGACGTCAATCGTATGCAGGCAAAAGGCGCTAGCTGATATCTCAAGGACGTCCAGGGCCTGCCCCTGACTGCTATCATTCTTTCCTGGCACATGTACTATTTTTTTTTTCAACACACATTCGTTGATGACGACGCAATTAAATGAGGTTCCGTCCTGCTTGCGAAAGCCCTTCTTTATAATATCAAGTCCACGTTATGAAAACACGTGTTGCTTTAGGGATTAAAATTCAGAATCTACGTGGATATGTACGTGGATGCCGTGATATAAATATTATATAAGTTAGATATTTAAACATTTAGAGAAAAAGAGATTGCCTTATTATTGCTAAAAAAAAAAAAAATAAAATTATAAATTGAAATATTAAATAAGCCATAATGTAAAAATATAAAAAATATTTAACAGTTTTTTCAGCTTTATGGACATTTTAATGCTTGTTTAATGCCAATTTGTCGCAACACCAAATTAGATTACAGAGAAAATAATGTCACAATTAGTATTCATGAAAATTAATTTTAAAAGTCGTTATACACTGCAAAGTAAAGAACTAATATAATATAAAATAATTAATATTAATATTTTATAATTCTTTTTTTTTTACAGGAAAATCCATCTGGCAACTCGTATTGGAACAGTTCGATGATCTTCTAGTTAAGATTCTTCTATTAGCTGCTATTATTTCTTTTGTAAGTACAAATCTTATAGAATATATAATTTTTGATATAATTCTCTATTGTTGCGTAATATACTTACGCAACAATATATTCTGTAAGATGGAAAAGTAAGGAAAATGAGAAAGTCATCTAATTTTCATGGAATCTTACAAATGCTGACGAAGCGTGATATGTATGAATTCGGAATGGTCTTCTTCTTGTCGAATTTTCCGATGTACATTATGACGCTTCGCTAAAAGCGCCATAATTATATGTTTATGGGGGTTCAAGGGTAAATGAGGCTAAATATATCGTCCACGAATGGTGAAAAAATAGCATATTGATCTTTTAAGTAGCCATAGTAAACTGATTTCCTTTCAGCGCTTAAGAGAAATGCATAACATTCACTACGGGATTTGATTTACAATTTGTACAACTAAAACATACATGTATTAAAATCATTGTATTATTTACGCGTAACTTCGAGAAAAGAGACTTTAACGAAACGCAAGCTATTTTTGAAAGTCTCTAGTTTCTCTCTAGCATACATAGTTTTTCGAATTTTAAGTGCGCTAGTGATGACGAAGAAGAAATAACTTATTTCCTTGTCGCTTCTCGGAACAAGTGTTTTTTGTTGAATCTCAATTTTATTCACTGACATCAACATATGAATTTGAACACTTATATGTCCGCTTGTTGATAAACACAAGCTTTGATTTATTAAATTTTTGTCTGCTTTTTTCTCTTCCTTTTTCTTTTTTCTTCTCCGTTGTTTTTTTTATTTGAGATTCTTTAATCGACGTGTTCGCTCTCGCAGGTATTAGCTTTATTTGAAGAGCACGAAGATGCTTTTACGGCCTTCGTCGAACCCTTCGTTATTCTGCTAATTCTGATCGCCAACGCTGTGGTTGGTGTCTGGCAAGAACGAAATGCCGAATCCGCGATTGAGGCGCTCAAGGAGTACGAGCCGGAGATGGGTAAAGTCGTGCGTCAAGACAAGTCCGGTGTCCAGAGGATTCGGGCCAAGGAGATCGTGCCCGGTGACATTGTAGAGGTGTCGGTCGGCGACAAAATTCCGGCCGATATTCGTCTCAGCAAGATCTTCTCGACTACTCTTAGGATCGATCAGTCCATCCTGACTGGAGAATCGGTGTCTGTGATCAAGCACACTGACCCCGTGCCCGACCCACGTGCTGTAAATCAGGTCGGTAGAAGAGCTAGTATTTTGTGTACACGTACAAATAAAGTTTATTTTTTAAATACAAATTGTGTTAATTTGTATTTTAATATTTATTATTTTGTACTTAATTAATATTTGTTAAATTATAAATTTTGATCGATGTTCTTTCTTCAGGATAAGAAAAACATCTTGTTCTCTGGTACCAACGTTGCCGCTGGCAAGGCCCGCGGTGTCGTCATTGGAACCGGTTTGAACACCGCCATTGGTAAGATCCGCACAGAGATGTCGGAGACCGAGGAGATCAAGACGCCGTTGCAACAGAAATTGGACGAATTCGGTGAACAACTGTCGAAAGTCATTTCCGTGATCTGCGTCGCCGTATGGGCCATCAACATCGGCCACTTCAACGACCCGGCTCACGGTGGATCCTGGATCAAGGGCGCTATTTACTATTTTAAGATCGCCGTCGCTCTTGCCGTAGCCGCTATTCCCGAAGGTCTGCCCGCTGTAATTACGACTTGCTTGGCTTTGGGCACCAGGCGTATGGCCAAGAAGAACGCTATTGTACGATCGTTGCCGTCTGTCGAGACTCTGGGTTGCACGTCTGTCATCTGCTCTGACAAAACTGGCACTCTGACGACCAACCAGATGTCCGTTAGCCGGTAAGATAAACAAGACTATTAAAATAATGATTTATATCTTTTCCTTCTCTCTGTTATTTAGAAACTGCTAGGTAGTTCGTACGTTATTCTGAATTATTACAATGTTTACAGAATGTTCATCTTCGACAAAATCGAAGGTAACGATAGCAGCTTCCACGAATTCGAGATCACCGGATCGACTTACGAACCCATTGGTGAGATTTTCTTGAGGGGACAAAAGATCAAAGGACAGGATTATGAGACGTTGCACGAGATTGGCACCATTTGCATCATGTGTAACGATTCCGCTATCGATTTCAACGAATTCAAACAGGCATTTGAGAAGGTCGGTGAAGCTACGGAAACTGCCTTGATTGTTCTCGCTGAGAAGATCAATCCGTACGGCGTCTCGAAATCTGGTCTCGATCGCCGAGCTGGCGCTATTGTCGTCAGGCAAGATATGGAGACGAAGTGGAAGAAAGAATTCACGCTGGAATTCTCTCGCGATCGCAAGTCCATGTCGTCATATTGTGTGCCTCTGAAGCCGACGAAGTTTGGAACCGGACCGAAGCTGTTCGTCAAGGGTGCGCCCGAGGGTGTACTGGACAGATGCACGCACTGCCGCGTTGGTGGTCAGAAAGTTCCTCTTACTTCGACCTTGAAGAATCGCATCCTTGACTTGACTCGGCAATACGGAACCGGCAGGGATACTCTGCGCTGCCTCGGTCTGGCCACTGGTGATCACCCGATGAGACCCGACGATATGGATCTCGGCGATTCTACCAAATTTTACACGTACGAAAAGGATCTCACATTTGTTGGCGTAGTAGGCATGCTCGATCCACCTCGTAAAGAGGTGTTCGACTCAATCGTGAGATGCCGTGCTGCTGGTATCCGTGTCATCGTCATTACCGGTGACAACAAAGCCACCGCTGAAGCTATTTGCCGTCGTATCGGAGTCTTTGGCGAAGATGAGGACACTACTGGCAAATCGTATTCTGGACGCGAATTTGATGATCTGCCTCCGTCGGAGCAGAAGGCGGCTTGCGCCAGAGCTCGTCTCTTCTCTCGTGTAGAACCGGCTCACAAATCAAAAATTGTGGAGTATTTGCAAAGCATGAACGAGATCTCTGCTATGGTGAGAATTTGAAACTTGAATCACATTATTTATATTGCAACTGTTTCATATTTTAAAACAACATCAATTCCCTTTGCGGTTTGTAATTATTTTTATTAATTAATTTTATAGACTGGTGATGGTGTGAACGACGCTCCTGCTTTGAAAAAGGCCGAGATCGGTATCGCTATGGGTTCTGGAACTGCAGTCGCGAAATCGGCTTCGGAGATGGTGTTGGCAGACGACAACTTCTCCTCCATCGTAGCCGCCGTTGAAGAAGGTCGTGCCATCTACAATAACATGAAACAATTCATCCGTTATCTCATTTCTTCCAACATTGGCGAGGTCGTCAGGTATTTACAAGATATGCAATTAAGAGAAATATGATGAGAACTGGATTCTATTATCTTGGATACTTCTATTTGTACGTTATTTTGTAGTATATTTTTGACTGCCGCTCTTGGTCTTCCTGAAGCTTTGATTCCGGTCCAACTTCTGTGGGTCAACTTGGTCACTGATGGTCTTCCAGCCACTGCTCTTGGCTTCAATCCACCTGATTTGGACATTATGAGCAAGGTAAAGTGGCAATCAAAAAGAGATACATTATTACTTTAAGAATTACGGTCTATCGAGACTATTATGCGTTCTTTTATAGCCTCCTCGCAAGTCTGACGAATCTTTGATCTCTGGATGGCTATTTTTCCGCTATTTGGCTATCGGTGGATACGTAGGCGCTGCCACTGTCGGCTCGGCTGCTTGGTGGTTCATGTACAGTCCGAACGGACCTCAAATGAACTACTATCAAGTGGTAAGTTTTGTTTATATCCATAATTTGTTTTAGAGTTGCAGAGAAAAAGAATCAAATTTTTTTATTTAATTAACTTTTTTATCTATTTATCTTTATCAATTTTTTTATACAATGCACAGACTCACCATTTGGCGTGTATTGGTGGTGGAGAGGAATTCAAGGGCATTAATTGCAAGATCTTCTCTGATCCTCATCCCATGACTATGGCTCTCTCTGTACTGGTCACTATTGAAATGTTAAACGCCATGAACAGGTAGAAGAAGAAAACATACATTGCGTAAGAATTATGTTTACGTTGGAATTGCAATTATGATTAAAAAAAATCTATGGTTACTCATAGCTTGTCTGAGAATCAGTCGCTCATTAGCATGCCGCCTTGGTCCAACTTGTGGCTCATCGCTTCCATGGCTCTTTCTTTCACACTCCATTTCGTCATCTTGTACATCGATGTTCTTTCGGTAAGTAGAATTTATTTGCATTGTATTTAAAACAACGAATATCCGGGGAGTTATTCTATGATCAGTTTGAGAAAGATTCGCAGTTTTGAGAAATCGTGAACATCGTTAACTCTTTTGTTTTCAGTCCGTGTTTCAAGTGACCCCGCTAACGGGTGAAGAATGGGTTACCGTTATGAAGTTCTCCATTCCAGTGGTACTTCTCGACGAAACCTTGAAGTTCGTTGCCAGAAAGATCACAGACGGTGAGAATCCAATTTACACCGTGCATTGGATCGTTCTAATGTGGGCTGTGTTCTTTGAACTGTTGTATGTCTGTCCCATATAGAACATCCGTAAAGTACTAATTAATTAGTCTAGCAAACGATGTTTTTTTCCTATGGAAAATCATCCGCGACTAAATCATTGGACTCGCAGTTGCATTTAACCGAAGCTCTTCCCATCGTGACGCGGGAAGGTGCGAGAGATAAGTTATTAACAAAGTGCGTTCAAGTGAGATTTTAACGAGTTTTGACTGTTGTGCATGGTGTTAGTACGACCGTATTACGAGATGTACCACCACCAAGGCCCACCATGCCCTTGGCATTACACACCGTATCCCGACGTCGCTCAACGATCACGGGTTTCGAGTGGCATCGAGAGTGATGTCTCTAAGCGAGAGACCCCGTCATAAAATCAAAGATTGTGATCGTTAAATTATTTTCTACGAGTGCCTTTTGAACATTGAATTTCCTCTGCAACAAACACGAAAAAAAAAAAAACCATTCGTATAGGTGTTCTTTCCAACATAGAGATATTATGTGTTTGATGACATCCCGATTATTCGATCCATTCCTCTTTTGTATGCACTTTTTTCTTTTTTGTTTTGTTTTTTTTTTTTTATTGTGTTTATGCACTTCTCGATATGAGTAACATTGGAATAAGTGTGACAAGTCCTGTGGCGCACTAACACACAGACAAAATTCCCAGATTGAGATTCACGCATGTCTTCCATCTATATTTGTTGCCAATATACATATAGTAACGTTATATTCACGAATTTTTATATGAGTATGCTCGTGTGAAACGTGTATATTTTGATGATTTGAAAAAAGTGCAAAATAATTCTTCTCCCAAACGAGAATTATTTTAACTTTGATTTCGCCCCATACACAATATACACTCGTGACGTGTCACATGGATATTCCTATTAGAGTAATACACATTTGCGCGCGCGCACACACACACACACACACACACACACATACATACACACACACACACACACACACAACGAAGACAATAAGATATTTGGCAGAAATACAGATGGAATGATGATAAACGAGCCCTAGAGGGATCCTTGAATTATATCACTTTATTTTCTGAGATTTTATTTTCAGACTGATTTAATGCACGCACCTATTAGCACACAACGCTCGTTTCGCGCGATATTAATGCGTACAATGGTTTACTAAATTTTGCTTGTTTTTTCTTTTTTGTTTCTTTTACCGCTTTAAGTGTTGCTTTGTTATAAATCATCATTTATTGATGGATTCTTAGTGTCTGGTGTGCCCGTTCCAACCCTGAAGTCAGAACCGGAGCTGTCTGAGCACATGCTGAAAGTTTCAAGAGAATGATCGTGCAAGGACTGCGCACGAACGGATCTCATTTTTTGTATCCCGCATAATGTGTCTTCCTTCCCTAGAAGTATAATATGCATGCAAGGTGTAATTAACACAGCACGGTTTTGTAAGATCCTTTCTGGTAGTAATCTAGTTTTATTTTATTTGTCATATGTATGTATATCCCTCTGTGCCACACGATCAAATACTTTGCACGTCTTTTACATGTGTTTGTAATATTTTAAGCAAAACTTCCTCAAATGATGTCTTTGTTGGTTATTTTCCTTTATTTGGATCTTGAGTTATGTGTTAGCTTTTAACGGACACAATAGACAATTGCGAAGTAAACTTCTGCAAACATCTTACGTAATCTGATCTTTGAATTATCTCTAAATAGTCGCAATAGTCACAAATTTTAACAGAAATTATGAACATCAATGCGCGACTGGCACAGTGGGATTACTTCTAACTTTTTGCACTGTTTTTTTTTCGCGACACCAACATCTGTTCCCTCTGTGTGTAACCCATACGTGTGATTTATGTATTTGAAAGATTACGCAAAAAAGTGTATTGCTAGTTTCCGGATGTGGACTGCAAAAACTCGTAAGTGTAAAATAATGCAATTGTTCAACGCAGAGGAAAATAGTAACGTGTCATTATCTTTCTTATATGCTCTTTTTTTTTTTTTTTTTTTTTTTTTTTTCTAATGCACTTTCATTCACTTTCTATCAGAGCAGTGTTCCGAACATGAAAACTAATTATCGAAACTGATAATCAATCAGTTTTTTTTATCTTAAGTTATTTATTTACACATTTTAAGCATAGAATTAATCAAAAATTTTCTGCGGTATTTTCTGTTCTCTACTCCCGAAATCTATTTATATTTGAAGTAAATTATCGCTAAATATTTTAGAGATCTTACAACAATTTCAAATTGTAAAATTCTTTGTTGTTTAAATATTGTGCAAAGCACGTTCGGCATGAGCGATTCATAAGACTATGCGGTGTCGAATTAATGTGTGTATCACGGTTGTTCACAAACATGAAATATACAAATATTAAATTACTTTATGACTACGACGACACACACTCAATCGGTGACACACTCACATTTATAAAATCTTTTAGATTTGTTTTTACAGTCACACACGTTCTAACAAAATAAAAACTATACATAATAAAAACGTGTTCGGTCACTGCTTTAATATTACATGCGTCACACATGAAAACGAATAATCGGTGTCGTCATGAGTACGTGGGCCTTTGATGCATCTGGCTGCTTAGTCAGTTCATCCCTTAGATCGTATTCTGTTGGTGGAAGCATAATTCACACGTCTTAATGTTTATGAAACAAGCGATTAATAAATCAAGCAAGAAAGATTAAAGTCTCGAGAACGGCTGACAGGAACAGCATTATCTCTAATCTCAGATATCCTTATCTGAATAGCGCGTGTAAGATCTTTATCTTACGTTAAGATATTTTTTAAAAAAACGTTTCTTTATTGCTTTAAATTAAAAAATAATAAGAAATTAAAACGTGTTTAAAAAAAATAAGGAACTAAAAAGAAAAATAACTTGCGTGCAAAATCAAATTACCAGCGAGAGAGAGAGAGAGAGATGCCATGAATCGAGGATTTTTTTTTTTGTCAAAGAGTTTATGCTTCCTTTAATAGCGTACAATCTGAAGTTTCATCCAGATCTTTGTAGGAATCATCGACCGCGATTCAGCGCGCAAAACGCAGCGCGCGTTATAAGCCCTGGTCTACACAAGTCGCAGATCGCGGGAGGAAATTGATTTATTCATTATTGGTTGATTGATCAATCTGATCGGTCAATTCCGCGAGACCTGTCACCTGCGCAGACCGGCCTTTACTTCTCACGCACATGTAAACGCAACAAAACTGACGATGTGTTCCGGAGAGAAGTGAACGTGTTCGCTGCGTTTTTTCGCGCATTCATAATAATTTAATTGAGCGCCGGCCACGGCGCTTTACAGAAGTCGTCCGCAATCGCGCGGCACGACTAGTGTAATATAATTAATTAATTAATTAATTAAATTAGTAACGGTTAAGGCGTGATACTTTTGGTACGGGCATAACTAAAACTTAATTCAGACCAAATGAGTTAGAGCGCTGTAGCATTAACGAACTTGTGTCTTGAATAGTGTTTCGTTCTGCAGTTTAATTTTTAGCGAGTAATACCGGCATATATCCCTTGGCCAATATCTGTGTCGCGAGATCTTCATTCTTGTATGCTCGTATAAACGTTGTAAATTATGAAATAGTGACAAAAAGAGCCATCTCGCGAAGAATATTTGTAAATATTTGATGAATTTGTGAATATTTGATTGTGTGTCTCTCAAATCATTAAATATCACGAGAATGTCAGAAGTAATGTAGAAAAAAGAAAAAAAGAAAAAAATTAGCGTCGTCGTAATTTAACTTAACTTATCAACGCACAGACAGAATTTTGGATACAATATTTATTTGAAATATACGATTCGGAAATACGATTTTAGTGTAATAGAAAAATAATAGATAATTAGGCACGGTTTATCGGAGCACAGGTACGCGCGTGAGAGGATCAATGCCAGTATGAAGAGTCTAATACAGTTCTTTGACGCTCAATGAATTTTCGATGAAATTAATCGGAGACTCTTGGAATGCGAGATGATACGAGCGATTAATCTTGAAGAAGCTTTTGAAACTGACGCTAAAATTCCATGAAGTATTAATCAATTATAAGATCTGTGGAAACGTAGTGAAGTATAAAATGTACAGATGCGCGCAGTGTTATTCTGAAATGTGCGTTTGTCTTTGATTTCTTTGAGATCCGTCGCTTACTACTCGTTCGTATTCCGGTCTCCGATTCGTCCACGATGTATCTGTAAGTACTTGAGTGTGCATTGTATTTTATGTTTACCGAGAATGACGGAGTAGTGCCATCTCGACGAAAGAATACTGCGTGACGTCATGCAAGCATCGATGCGTTCTATTTAGAAAGTGCAAGTTTTTAGCACAAGAGATCGATATTTATTATCTCTGTTGAGAAGAAAAATCTCAAAACTAAAAAAAAAAAAAAAAAGAAATCGAAACAATTTAATAGTAGCTCTTTGTATAGTTCACATATCAACAATTTTTTTGACAACTTTCTCATTGATCCTTGTGTGACGTCGACAATCAAACGCGGTGTCCAACGACGATGAGACTACAATCACGTCGTTTCTTGTGCAGGAAGTACCTATTTCTAACGATAATAAGAAAAGTAATTAATTATTAACTTATACTATGTGACATTGAGTGATTTTCGCGTATATATAGATATATATTTGTCGCGTACCGCGGCGACATTCGGAATGTGATCATTCCGAATGTAATCGGATTAGATATATCAGACAGAGAAATAAAAAAAAAAAACTATATATATATATAGAGAGAAAAAAAGAAAAATCTGGCTGTTACGCGGATTACGATCCAGCAGTCTATACACATATAGGTATAATTCCGTCGTCATTTAATTTACTCGTCATTTCCTGCGTTTGACGTTCGCAAATTTCGTTCATTTCGTCGTATGATTCGTCTTTGTCATGTATTCGATTCGAGCTCGTACAAAAAAAACAAAAAAACAAAAAAACAAAAAAATATAACGATATTATAACAAGTGAGAGAGTATATCTTACAGTGGAATTATGATTAGTGCATTAATTAATTACTTGTTATAATAAAAAGAATCATGTGTTACTAATATGCGTGTCTCGACTCTCAGTGATTGGCCTACTAATTGAGCGAGTGATTTCCGCTTACGTGGCAGTTGCTGCCGCGTACATATATATAATATACCATCAAATCGAACACTTAGCACACACACTCGGACGTAATAAGTGTTTGGTTGTGTTTGCTCCCGCCTAAACTCCCTTTCTTAACGTTTTTTCTCTTATTATCTCTGTTATCTATCCCACGACACTCTGAGTGTTCATTGTAACCATCAGCTGGCTTAAGACATTTCAGACGTTGTTGGGCCAAAAGTTTTTACATAGGAAATACCAACAAAAATAAAGTTACAACCTAGAACCTTAGAACCATATAAAATTAAGTCTTTATTTATTTATAATTTTGTATAATTGTTAACGGCAAGATATCAAAATTTCATTATATTTTTAAAATTTGTAAAACAAAACTCACATGTACATACAATACTTACAGTCGTCTCGAAAATGAAGAATATAAGATTAGTAAAAAAAAAAATTCTAATATATTTAGATATAGAAAAAAATATTGAGTATATATATATATATATATGGTACCTTTGGTGAAATAAAATGATCAAAACGGTCCACTCATCCAATGATTAAGGCAGCCTTGTGCTTGTGTAATCCCCACACAAATGTTTTTTTTTTTTTTTACATAAAACAAGATTCGCAAGGATTTAAATCAGCAGATTCTACCACCACCTTGTACAGATCATCATTCGTCGTTCGAAGGCAAGATTTCGGAAAATAAAACACCTTGACATGATGCCGAAATGCCGTCATTTCTCGACACGAAGAATCCACGAATCTTTTAATTCATCTCGGCTGCTGTGTATCCCATTACACCCCTTCTCCGCTCTTCCCTTCTTCAAAATTTGCTGTTTGGAGTTTTTTGCATGCGAAAAAAAAAAAAAAAAAAAAAAACCGAAGATGTCGAAAAACACTCCCCCGACACATCGCGACACACCCTTTTGCTAACTTCCCTGCCTGCTGGTGTGCCAAACCGTACAGTCACGAGAAGAACGATCTCCGGAGATGATCTTCGCACGCGGATGACACAGGTAACGTTGAAACTTGTTAACTTTTAAATCAATGAGAGATAGCTTTATACGCTACAACGACAATCACACACATGCGTTTCAAAGACGAGCTGTCTTCGAGCTGTTAACATTTGTGTTTTTCTTCTATAATTAAGAAGTTAATTTAACAGATGAAAGTGGATGTTATCTACAAAGATCTTTCTTGTATTTCTTTTTTCATGTAGTTATATGTAAAATATTGCATTTTTATACGTACAATTATATACATTTGTAGATTCCTCATATTACTTTCTTGCATTTCTTATTACTGTTTTGCATTCCATTTTGTATAATAATTTTTTGAGGATTAATTTTTATAATATGTATTAACTCATCGTACCGCACACGTACACACCTAAGCCTTCAATTTCTCCTAACAATTAGACACACGCGCGCGCTCACATCTCTGTGTTAACGCATCGCCAGGCTTGCATCGATTACTACTACTAGAAGCTGCATCCTGCTCCGTAGTAGACGAGACGCGCGAAGCTTGCAAGCTGAGCCAGCAAGAGTAGCTTGGCCGTGTGATGAAATAATCGATGTTACCCCTCGTATGATTACAGTGGCACCGCCAGTGACGCCAGTGAAATAAAAGATCGAGGGGCTTAGGGCGAATGCGAGAGACACCTAATCGGCAAACGCAGCCGAGAAATCGGCAACTCGGCACTCACACTACATTCACGAGCTGCTCGAAGGGCACCGGAAGACGTCTTATTACAGAAAACAAACCCACCCCAAATGCGCAATTAAAGTATCCCCTCACATCACGATAAGCATCAATCGATTTTATCCATCATCATACACACGTACACGCCGCGCTTGACACGTGCACGTTTCGTCCTGCGTGGCGATCGACGTATTACAAGATCGATCACCCGCACAGAAAAAACACCGCAAAACAGAAAAAAAAGAGAGAACGAATGTACGAGTAGTATATGATTAGAGTAATTGACATTACTGGTTGTGTTTATTACTGTACGCGTCGGTAGTTTCTTAATGTTATAATAATTGTGATGATAAAGCAATATACGGATATATATCGATTCTACTTGAATTGCGTCGAAAGCTACTTTTGTTTCGCGTGTCTTCGCTAACGGAACGAACGTTTGTAATGTTCACATTCAAAAATACTCTTTTATAAAAAAGAAATTATATTTTGTGTGTGAGTTAATATACATCCTCGATTAATCAGTATCATTCTATAACCATGTACGATGTAATCGATCTCGTTCCTTTAACGTACAAGAGTCCGTACATTCGTTCGAGCAAAGCGCACCCATCCAACCCAATTAATCCGAGAGTACTGATCGTTTTAGATAGTCGCCGTAGTCGAGTTTGGAAAAGGCCCGAAGGTAGTGTTCGCTTGAGCGCTCGAGCTATTAAACAGCCGGTCGCTGTGAAACCTTTTCGTCTTTTAGTTCGATACCCAGATCTCCGGCGCGCTTTAATCGCTCTTGGTGTGTGTTATGTTGCAGTAAGTGAGGTGGTCGTCGACAAGTGGCGGAATTGAATGGGTTCGTCGCGAGGCACAGATCTTTACGCACTTCGCCGCCGAGCGCGCAAAAAGCTCAACCCGATAAACCATATACAAAAAAAAAAAAAAGAAAAAAATTTACCAAAGCACAGACGAACGAACGAAAGCATGAATTAAATCGGCGCGCTCGCGCACAAGCATTGCAGAGTAATAGAGCGCTACGATAACAGCAGAAAAACAGCAGCAGCAACAGTAGCAGCAGTTAGCAAGCAACGCTATCGAATAACCAACCTTGCTAGGCTACTATTAAGTCGAACCCGCAGTTTCGGAAACTTCTTCGATTTACTGGCTAACATGCGCTGCAACAACCTTGCCGCCATTGCTGCTTTCTTTCTTCCCTCCCGGTCTTCTCTTCTTCCTGTCCGCAAATGCGCGAGGAATCGTTCGAGTCGAGATCGTCGTCTATCGAAAACGACGAAAGCGAAGCGAACAAGCAGCTTTGGGAGAAAATTTCTCATTTTCGGTGGCCACATTATAACGTTCTTAACACAACGACTGTGCCTTTTTAGATCCGGAGGTTGCACCAACCGGTCGATTAACGCTAATCTTTTTCTTTTTTTTTTTTTTGGCTATCTTCTTTATCCATACGAGGTGTTAAGAAAAACGGGAAGACTATTGTGAAACATTCATGAAATCAAATTATCGTACAAACGTAGTACAAGCTACAGCTACAGCTACAATCATTTTTAATACTAACGTTTTTATATCTTCTACAAGAAATGAATATTTTGATCAAAATCTATATATAAAACGACCAATTGACGAGTGAATGATACGTTTTCGCTTTTTGTTTAACACCTTGTATCGATGGAATTTTAGTACGAGATTAGCTGTAAAAAAAACACACTGCGTTGATGCAGTTTTAGTTTTTTCTTTAATCGACGCGATGCGATGTAGATCGCGAGAAAAGCGCTGCCTTTTTAATCTCCTTAAAACAATCTTTTTAACACTTTGTTGACTCCCAGTTAACGCATCAGTATAACGTAACAGTCGCGTAACTCTTCTCTATCCAAGTAACCGTCGATTAATTACTCACGCTTCCGAAAGAGTCTACGCTCACGACGACGATTCTCTCTCTCTCTCTCTCTCTCTCTTTCTCGTCTCTCTTTGCTATTTTTCTTCCTCCTTTTGTATTGCTTTATCGATTTTGACACTCTGTTTTTCCCCTTTTTTTCTATTTTCTCCTCTGTCTCGTTGTTGTTTTCTTTCTTTTCCGTTCTATTTTCTCCGCAATATGAAGATCCCGCTGAGCAACATCTTCCTCTAACAGACTCGAACGGCTGTGCTCTCGGATGTATGAAAAAGGCAACAATCTCCATTTTCGATCTGCTAACACGTACGGGAGGGGAACAGCCAGTCTTTTTCCCCACACGAGTGTAAGATACACGATGTTATTTCTATGTTTGTCGTGTGTTTGTTGATCTATTATTTATGACACTCTCTGATACGCGGTTACGCCAATTTCCGCACGATAATGAAGATTGCTGCCTTCGAGAATCTCTTCCTGTCTTCCGCGAAGAGATCATCGGAAGATCCTCGGTTTGAAACGACACAAACGCGACCCTTCTATCAGGACTTTTACCCCAAGTTTCCGGAAGACGTCATATTTCCCTTCCGTCCTCAATGAACGCGAAGATTAGGTGTTCCCGAGTTCTCCCGCCAGCCACGAACGACGGAATCTCCTCCGTAGCTTGAAACGTTCGGTTCGACGAGAAAAAGACCGTCACCCGTACCTGGAACGCTCAATGATGCCACAGTCCGTCCGCGCGCGCGCGCTCGCGTTTATCCAGCGGACAAATCGCGAAAAAGATCAAAAAAACAAAAAAAAAAAAAAGAAGTAAGACATAGTGAGAGAGAGCACTCTCGACGATTCTCGAGATGATGTTCGACGCTGGAGAGAGAGAAAAAGAAGGTGTGTGTGCGTCTCGAATCTTATCGCGTGAAAACGCGAACGAAGAACGAGGGACAACCTTGCACCATTTTGGAAAAATCCGTGGATTCCCCGAGGATCCTTGCGACTCGATCCGCTGCAACATATGGCGACTTGCACGTGAAGCTGCAGAGCCGTCGTGGACGAAGAAGAAAGTCGACCGGATGGAGAGTCGTTCGGCTCCTCGGGACGAATCGACGAGGAGGAGGAGGAGAAGGAGGAAGTCGAGCAGTGAACTCTGCGGGAACGAACGACGAGCAGTTTCGAGCAGCGACGTAACTTTCGCGACCGGAGGCTGCCGTGTTGAAGGCGTTTCGCGCTAGTAAATCGTCAACCTTACGTTTCTTTCGCACGAGCCGCGCAACGCGACTTTTTTAGAAACACTTTCTTAACGTATCATCTCGGGAAAAAGTTAAGGAAGCTAAAAAAAAAAACTATAAACCGTGAGATTGCTCAAAGAGTCGAAAGTGTCTCGTGCGAGAAGAAGAGAGCGGAGCGAGAGGATGGCTCGTCTCCGGGACACGCACGAAACTTACGTCGCCGGGGAGTCCGGTAATCTCGCGAGAGTTAATTAATTGTAAATATCTATCGCGCATGCGGCGATATAAAACAGAGAGATATCATATATAGTTATATATATATATATATACATTATATATATTTTTTTTTTCGCGTAATAAGAGAAGCGCACAGATGGACGCGTCGTCGCTGCGGACGATAATAAATTATTGTTATTGATAATATACCATTATTATTATGACAATTATTATTATTATATATATATGATTATTATTGTCATCGCTACTATTGTTAGTACTTATTGTTATCAGTAAAACGCCGCGTCACCGTTCGGGTGACATGTATTGTATATTGTCGTTGCGCGCGGAAAACCCTTCGTGAGCGCCAAAGCTTCGAGCGAGAAGGATTTGACCTGCCGAGGCTCGTGGTTGACGTCGGGAGAGAATTTTCTTCTTTTTCTTTATTTACTTCAATTGATCGTTGTTCGTGATAACAGTAGAGGCGGAATTATCCACCTCGCGACGACTCTGATTGTTAACTCGAAGAAGAGAGAAAGAGACAGCCGCGTCTCCGTTCGCTTCGTTGATCGCGACCTCTCCTCGGTTTAATTGTATTTTTTTTCCTCGGCCAAGACCGACGGGAGTTCTCGTTATACGGTGGTATAGAATAATTAATGTAAAACCGCTGTGTGGACGACTGAGTACATTGCGAGCGTAGTCTCTCGCGTTTCTCGCGAAAAAAAAATCTCATTATCTGGGCCTTTCACGCGTGTCGCGAAACGGATGTGCTATATAATTTATATATATGTATACATATATATAAAATATATAGAACGTTCATTCTCGATATCACGAGCGTGTTAAACCTGTCATATTTAGAGACAAAGAAGAACGCGTTGTCGGGAGAAAACGGAGATGGCGTTATCGAAACGCGCGTTGGCTACTTTCTCGCTACAGTTTGCTCCTGATGTTATTATCGTGTGCTGATATCTCTAGCGATGTACATCCCGCGCTCCTCAACTTTTCTATTTCGTTTTACCCCTTCTAGAATGAGGATATATATTCTCTATCTATCTATCTATCTATCTCTCTCTTTCATCCTTGTACCGTTTTTCTGCCTTCGTTCTCGTCGCAGTCTCACATTCGTCACGTCGCCGACCATCGTCTCTCTCTCTGTCTCTCGTGGTCTTGTACTAAATACACAACTAGCGATTAATTAAGAATTAACGACCCGCGACGCAAAGTTTGAGGAATCGTCGCCGAGCTGCTTTCTTGTCGACCTTAAACTCTCGCCGCGAAAGTAAGATAAGTCAGAAACAACACGCGACGGGTTTTATTTTGGGAAAACCGTTGCCGTTCACGTCGGACAAACGACAATTTTGTGTGTGTATGTGTGTGAGAGAGTGTGTGTATATATATATATGTATATCATTATGTACATTATATCTGTTATATATATTATGTACATACGTATATGTATATACATCAGAAGAGGGCATCATCTCATATGCCCGAAAAAAAGAAAATTGCTCCATATCACACATCGCTCGCGTCATCCTAATCGGTGATACGTACGCATACGTGCGCATTGATGGGGTTGATGATTGATCTGATCAATGCGTGCGTAGAGGTTGCGCACGTTTCTCAATCGTCCATCTTGTAATTAAAGTTTCGTCATTTTTAATGTATGTTACTTATATCGTGGAGTGTAATATTCGTACTTGTATAAAACATAAAAGGCAATTGCCCGCGTTGACGCTCCAATCGTTCTCGCTCGAATCGTCCACGTTGGAGCATACTTTTAAGAACGAATTTCATTATTTTCTTCGAAAACAATGAAACAAACCTTGCATATTTCTAATGTACACCGACAGCTCTGTACGAATAAAAAGGTTTGAAAATAATCGGGTTGTTATGTGCGAGTCTTACCCTCTTACTCTTTTTTTTTTTTTTAAAGAAGATATTCCTTCTTTTCCCTCACTCGTCAAATTAAAATTTTCCATTTTAATAATTTCCCGCTTCTCGTTAAAAGCGTCGCTTCGAATCGCTTAATTTCAAAAAAGAAAAACGAGGAAAACACAAGGATATTCAGCAATTTAATTTAGAGTAAGTTTTTGAGAAAATAATAGCATTAGATTAGAAGTGTCTCTACTTTTTTTTCGTGCAATTTATAAATTTATATTATATGGGTGTATATATACGACTAAATACAGAAATAAATTAAACCGGATATAAAAACGTCATCTGCACACGAGTGTTATAAAGTTTAAGGAAATGGAAATGTCATTCGTACACGCAAGAACGTAAAGTAATAAACAGTTTTCGAGAGAATCGTGTGCTGTTTTAAAAATATATTAAAAAACTAAAATTTTATAATCGTAAAATTTGACAATTATATTATAATAGACATTTCGCGTTCACGTTGTTTGCGCGGTTACTATTTACTTGTGCAATCGTGGAATAATTCCAGAATACGTTTCGCGGAGATAGAATGTGTGTGAGTGTGTGTGTACAGCACAGACACCGCTCATAAATTTTCAGGTCGGAGTAAAGAAATTTTCTTCGTCTGGTTAAAAAAAAAAGCAAACTAAAAATGATACAGTTCGCAAATCGCACGCTGTGTGCTGGTCGGGACTTTATTACCACTTTGCATTGCAAATTTAAATTGTTTTCAGCGACCACAAGATGATGCGGTCTTTGAGGATAAAACGCAAGATGCGCAGCGTGTACGTAACACATATATTTCAACTTTTCTACGAAGAATTGTATCGCAAATGGTTGTCGTACCTTGGTTGTTTGAACCACGTAGAGCATTTCTCGTCATATTTCTGAAATTTTTCCAGAAATAGAAAACCGCGCTTTTTTATCTCAGTTATTTAAAAACTCGAGAACTATCGTATGATATTGCGTTTTTTTACGTACAGAAAATTTATACGTGCATATTAAAAGCGAGAGATCTATATATCATATATTCAGATATTAAAAATAAAAAACTAGAATAAAATTATCATATTTTGTAAATTGTTCATAATTTTAATAAGTTTACACTTTATTAGACTATATATGTTATCGTTTAATTAAAAATAATAATAATTGAGAAACTGTACGCGAGCGGTTTATCTTGAAAATTTAAAAATAAAATTGAAAAACCATAATAATTAAAAATAGTTACTATTACACAAATATAATACACAAAGATAATTATTTGTATAATGTATAATAGTTTCTCTCTTTATATTAACAACAAAATATTACATACGTTACATAAAATATCAGAAGAGATTGCAGAACTTTTTGTGTATTACATAATAGATTTTGCTAGTTTTATAGGCTTTTAGCTTTTTAACTTTTAAATTTTAAACGTAAATGATAGATTTTTTTTAAATCACATGTGTTATAAAATTATTTACAATTCCAGATCTCTGAGACTTTTTGTGTTCATGTAACTTATAATTGTCTTAAATTTTTGTCTTGAAACTTCGATACCAGTAACTATATATCCTTCTCTCGAGGATCGGGAATATAAAATATTTGGAGCTTTCACCCCTGAAAGTTTTACTATCTTTGAACTTTTAAATCTATCTCTTAAGATTTCTTGAATTCTCGAGGCTCTTGTATTTTAATCTCTTTTGAGAATCTTTTTTCTTCCTCGTGTCTTTCATTCGACGATTTTCATTGATTTTATTCGATCGCATCGCTAACTTACTTACAATAGATTCAAGGAATTATTGTTTCTTCTCTAGACACATTCAGCATAAGCCACAGCATAAAATCGCAGATTATTCACTGCACAAATTCGCGCAAATTCTCGCGATGAGCAAGTCTTGTCTTGTGAAATATCCTAAAATATAATGCGCGATTCGTTGTAAGATCAAGCTTTGCATTGTAAATTTAAATTGTTTTCAGCAATCACGGAGTAATACGAACTCTGAGAGTGAAGATGTACATTTTCTCTCGCTTGTACATATTTCAGTTTCGCCACGCATAAAACATCGCGCCGCAAAATACGTTCTAATTGCCGGTACTTGTATAATATAAACCACACTTCTTACATCACAAGTACATTAACACTTTGTATGGTTTTAAGTTAATTATATTTTTATCTTGCAAACTAAATCGCGCGCGTGCGAACATAAAACAATCTAATTGAATAAATTAAAACTCGGATATACAACAACAATAAATAAGATTACAATTATATTAAACACATTTACTAAAATAAAATTGTAATTATTCTTATATTTATTTATATAATTATTATTTATTTTATTCATTGTGCAATTATTAGCTTACATTAATCAGATTTTCTCATTTTAAAGATAACCGTGTTTCTCTGTCACACACAAACTCGTTCAAACACAAACACGATTATATTAACTTTTCTGATTACAAAGAACCAAAGAGTCGCTTTCTGAGGCTTTATGCAGGTCATCACGGATCGTATCGCGTATATAGAATTCTATTCGCTTTTTGGTGAATATAGATCACAGTGATATTTTGCACGACCGCAGTAGTACATATCTATCTATTTACAGCCACAGTAATATACTATATCTGCGTTTGGACAGGCACAACTCCCATGCAGGCAAATAATCAAAGGTCATTCAATGTTCATTTCAAAAGTCGAATATTAAACTTTAATAATTATCTTTTGATACGACTAGTAACTGTGCTACGCGATCTATTTTGTTTGCAAATAATACTTTATTAAAACATATTGAAATTTCGTACGTGTTCTGAAAAAATTGAAAGTGTCATTAAAATCAAACTCTAATTAATCGACCAATGATTTTTAAACATTTGAAGCAAATAATCGAATACTTGCAATTTTAAACTATGTTACATAATTTATATGAATAATATAATACACGTACGCGTGTGTGAAATTTATTATATTAAGTTATAAATTAGGTTTTTTTTAATACGTTTTATTTTTGAAAAAGAAAGATTATTATTTAATTACGTGTGATTAATCAGATAAAAAATGTGCGGATCAAACTAATTCATGCACCAATTTAAATTCGGACGCGGTTCTCGTGCATAAAAAAGTGACATCTCTTATGCACGTGAAGTTTTTTGTCCCGGCACCACGCGCTCGGTATAATATATGTAACAATAATTACGCGGTTAAACATTTATGAAATTTTATCCTATACACATTCCCAGATCTGTTTTTTTGGAAACACGTGTTTTGTGGAACGCAAAACACGTGTTTCCAAAAAAAAAAAAAAACAAAACACAAAATCCACACAAATTATCACGTATATTACACGCTCTTTATGTAACATAGATTTTCACTTGTTTATACAAAATTGTTGGATTTAATTTAAATGGTTGCATGACTCTGGAGACTAATTCCTCCCCGACAACGTAGTGATTAACATTATCTTAGGTTCGCAACGAGCGCATTGCGCGAGCATTAAGTCAAGTTAATCGTGATATATGACACCGCTGAGCATGCGTGCAGAAGTTGGATGGCTCATACCGAATTACCTCCTATATCTTCATATGCTGGCTTCACTTTTAATGCGCACATCAAAGCGGACGTAAACGCAATACATTGTCTCAGCATGTAACACAATGTACAAATAACACTTTGCGTCGCGAAACTTCGGTAAGAATATTTGAAACGGTCTCTCAAATTTTTGATATTAGTTATCACGCAGTTACTTAAATTCGATTTACTTATTTTAAGATTTGATATTGTAATGTTCAGTTAATTGTCAACTTTTGTTATGCTATGAGATGTGACATTTTCACCGGCGTGTTTGCATACTAAAAACACAATGTTTGGTTTTGAAAAAAAAAAAAAAATACAAATAAAGAATTTTATTTTAGGTTAAAAATATTGAAATAGTTATTTTATTTTATTTTGTTCTATTTTTTCTTGTTTCTTCTCCATGCGCGCGTAGAGTGTTTTTCTAACTATTGGAAAATTTCAAAATTCGATTATACGTAACGAATGGGTAAAACGTTACAATCGATCGGTGTGGATGCGGCTTTAAAGCTAAAATGCGATCAAAATATGCGAGTGCACACGCATAGTTTTGCGTGCGTGTAAAATATATTCACGAAACTGCATGCTGAATCCTAAATTGTGTGTTTAGACAACAGACGTTTCTATTATAAAGCGCTCGCGAACGATATATATTAATACAATTGAAGAGCAATAGTTGTGCGCGCAGTAATGCCTCGTTAAAATTGTTATAGACCGCAAATATTTTCGTTGCGGCGCAAATTGCGTTTCATTAGATAATAACGTTCGCGTAACGCTCAAACTTTAATATATGATGCTCGCTAGATTTGATCTTTGTTGGCCAAACAATATTTGGCACGTTAGAATATACATATATCGACATATGTCAACAAAATGTTCCCGAAGCTTTTATTATTAATTGAAACGCAATTTTCACACGACTAAATATTCGCTGAGCATCGGTGTAAGCCGTTTATAACCAGAAAATTAATTCATCTACATGATCAATGACATTTTGATTGAAAAACGTCAATTCAAAATTGATTAAAACATTTGTAGGATCGCGACCATCGCGCACATGTTTTACGTAAAAACCGATGAGTTATCTCGGTATCAATTGCTCTCACTCTCACTAGGCGTTGTCGTAATCGCACAATCCTTCATCGATTTGCTCCTCACGGGAGGTGATATAAAAGGCGAAAAATCCGCGATGCGCGAAGTCGGATCGAATAGGACGACGAAGAAAGAGAGAGACGAAAAAAAAGAGATGGAAGAAGAGAGAAAGAGAGAGAGAGAGAGAGAGAGAGAGAGAGAGAGACGTGATCCGGAGGACAGAGCGAATAATTCATCGAAATCCGGCGGGATTTAGAGCGGAAGGTAGCGAACGCCGGAGCTCGAATGCCGAAGAGTCGTCATTCTCGACGGAGCTTTCCGTTCACGCTCTCGTATACCATTAGTCGATACTCCCGCGGACGTCCCCGACAGATGCTCGTTTTGTTGGGAAGAGAGGAGCCGAGAGAAAGTGCCTCGATTTTCTCTCGCGATTCTAGACCGTCTCTCGCGCGACCGCCTTCTCTCCTCCGCGCGAACTGACATTAATATCGTTTCTTCGCGTGATCCTTCATTACGATTGCTCTCGCTCAATTCGCCCGCGGTTTTCCTTCCCCACGAAACGCGTTTCCACGAGTAGTTCCGACAGATTTCTTGCCGCGCCGTCTCGATTCTGCTGAACTGCGATCCTTCACACGTACGCCCGTTACCGCTCCGGGCTTATAATTGAGATGAAAAACTAGCGAAGACGTTGTTCGAGAGCTACTTCAGTCTGATGCGTTTGCTGCACATCATGTCCCGAGACTATTTGCTCAAGTTATCCAGAAGTTTACGTGAACGTTTTTGTTGAACAGGAATTTTTCTTGTAATTATAATTTCTTTTACACAGATGTAAAAAAAGATTTCACATATGCACAGAATTCGATTTATCTATTAGTTTTGTAATTGTATTGTTAAATTTATCTGTTATTTGTGTGATTTTTGTTAAAAAATATTTATTGCAAATACATACAAATAAACATATATACATAAGAAATGACAAATAAAATACTATGTCAAAACTAGCTAAGAAATTGTATATCAAATCTCGATAATATTGTAACGGCAATGCAAAACGTATTGAAATTACATAAGCTAACTCGGCTTCACGTATTTTAAGAGCCAATCGACAATTAATTCCATTGTCTATCAGTTCTGTAGCATTCAGAGAGACCTGTGTGTTAACAGTGTTAATTAATCACCGGCCGGAGAAACGATCATAAACATCGCTGAGGCAAATACCTCGACGCTATTCGGAATTAATTAGATTTTGCACGGTACGGTTAACATTGAAGGATATCTTAATCCGCTATGTTTCCGGTCGAATTTGCGGATTGTACCATATATAGGACTCATCTATCTGTGTCGACTAACGCGACTGATACGAGTATGATTGAGCGATTATATCGTGAAATGTTAAACGTCATCTATATTACACAATCGTATCATAATGAAGTTTCATTAAGGATTATCGCAAATTTATTAATTAAAAACATACTTTTAATTTATTAAATGAGAATTTCTTTGCATATTACACGAAGAAAAATTTGAAAAATATTGATTATTAATTTGCCAATTTAATTTGCGTCACCATTCGTTAATTTTACTTGATTGCTAAGTAGTTAAACGATATTACTTGCATCTTTCGCGCAAAACAAGTTCTCAGAGAACACGTGTGCGTTTCGCACGCGTTCTCCTGTGCTTTGTGTGTGATTTTAAATCTGGTTTTTATCTCCGTTCGTTTTCCGAATGTCATGGGTTATCAACTGGATACATGCAATCGACACGATAATTCGACGCGTAATCGACAGGTAGCAGTCGATTCATCATGATGCATTGACTACATTTCAGGAAAATCTCCCTATCTGCATTCCCGCTAGAATAACGCGTGTCCCAAAAGTAAAAAAATGGCACGGTCTCGACAGATAGAATGGAAAGCACCTAAGAAAAAATACGAACATTTATATCGGTGTTTGTAAATAGCAGTTTAATACAGGCGCCATATTTACGTTTTATAGTGCTTACAATTAATAATTATATGTGTTGCTACACGAAAAAAAGTTTTGCTAGAATAACAAGAAAATTAGTTGCCATATCAGTAAGAAAAAGTGTGCAGAGCCTAGTGAATATTTTGTTTTGCCAATGAAATGTTCTGTTTTGGCAAACGAAAACTTCAATAGGCTTGGCACAAATTTTTCTAACTGATCATAGCAAAATTGTTTTTTTTTATGTAACGAATATTTGATATGCAAATACAATTAAAACACAGATATAATAATTAATGAAGAAACCTCGTTTCCTCATTACAGGGGAAACAGATATAATAAATGTAATAATCCTCATAATTTGAAGTTAAATTATATTTTTCAGATATATATATATTATATATAACGTGAAGAAAGTAACAAGCAGTTGTGAAACTCAATTTATTCAAAATTTACTAAAAGATAATGACATTTTGTTATTTATTTATATCCTAGAAACTCAGTTGATGCGATCCTTTTAGTATTACATTTCAGGGTTCTTTGATTAAACATTCAAATGTAGAGTTCTCGAGGTAAGCTTTTACAGAATCATCCAGAAAGGAAAAATCTGACAAAGAGAGATTGCTTCTGGTAACCTTTTTTTTTTTTTACGTACAGTATACGTTTAGTAGCAAACTGCGGAATATATAAAAGTATAGAAATATGGAAGGATTAACTCTAAAGCTGATTTTTTTTTTTTTTTACTCGTTATTTGGTCATTACCAATCGCAGAATTCATTTTATATCTCATGAACACGAGAGTATTCATATTCCAAAAAGCATATAAAGCAAACTATCTTTTACATTTGATTTTCTTAAATATTAAATTTGGCCAAACACATGTGTGTGAGAGATATATATTTAATAAACATAGGAATATATTTTACGTATCTTCATACATGTATAAGTGTATGTAAATAAATTAATGTATTATTATTTTTATTATTATTGAATAATCTCTTATTTTACTTTTTTCCGTAAAAAAAACCATACGTCCATATTTATTAAAAATGTACATAAATGTGTAATATATCTTTGTGTATTTTTAGCGAAAGAGTGAAACGTTGACTTTACTCACATTTTACAAGAATCCTAACTTTCCAATTATGTTACTGTTTCTTCGCTCACGATTCGCGCGATCACTGTCTCGAGGCTTTTCACAATTCGAACTTCAATCTGCTCTCTCTGCCAATATACCTACTGACTTGGCAGAATTGCATTCCCATCCGTCGCATTGGAGAGATGCGAGCTTGAAAACACGCTTAGTGAGAATTTTATTTGATTGAATCGTCCAAACACATCTCGTTCAATTTTGAAAGCTGTTTTTATCGTGTATAAAAATGTTATATTACACAAACGTGAACATTTGAAAGTAAATATTCGAGAAACAAGAGAAGAATCGATTACAAATGTGCAAATTTGATTTCTATAATCGAAAATTAAATTTTCGCTTGTGTGATGCGAAACTTGTATATAATAAAAAATTAATTTAATTTGTGTCTGTACGGTGGATTTTTTGTATACAATTTTCGAAGTTCTCTCACGCTGCGGATATCGACGTGTAGGTTTCCATCTTCAGTGCGCGCACTTTCCAATAAAGCTCGCAGGCTACTCGAAATTTGATCGATACAGAAAGTTTCCATGCGCGACGACTCGGAAGACGGGTAGAGTGGAAGTATTAAAAAAGAAGGACGAGAATCCGTGTCGACAGCGAGTCCGCACGGAAAGCACGGTTCCACGGATATTGATTAATCAATAACGCAAGTGTTCGCGTCACGGAGATCAAAGAGCGTTAGATGCTAATCGGGCAAACTTGCCACTTTTGAGTCAACCGCAAAGTTGCGCGTCTTAACGCAAGTTCTCCGGCACTTTCCATCTTTCCGTCTGTCTACGGTATAGAAGAAACATTCTTCGCATCGATTGAGTTTAAGAACACGTAACAAGAATCTCTTTTTTTAACATTTCCAAAAAAATTCGAATCAACGAGAGAGAAATATATAACGCATTAGAGTTTAGTTCAAATATAAATAACATTAGTGTAAAAAAATAAGAAACCTCCGAGTTTATAACAACAAATGAACAATAGATTTGTTTTCAAGACTACAAATGCAAGATTTTACAACTTAATATCGGTTCAAATTATTTTAAAAGAAAATATCGATATTCACTCTCGTTTCCTCTCGCGTTGCAACAATGAACGTATTTCCATCGTGTTTACTTTGGTTTTAGTACTCTCAGCTTTTAATGCGTACTTAGGTATACAATATTTCAAGCTTTAGTGAAAAAGCCCTTTTTTTTTCGTTGACGCGTTTTCTCGTAATTCTAATAATTTGTAATTCCATCGTCGCGCTTTTCAGATCGTTTTCGCGACGCATTCATGCCGTTTAGTTCCGCCGATTCCGCTCATCACAGACCATTACCTTTTTCCGTAAATATCGTCTTTTTGAGTGCTCGCCGTGAAAAGGATCATCAGTGTGCAGCAGCCGATGCACTCAGCCGCGCGACTAATATCTTTCTGCCGGCGCGGCGGAAATTAATTTATTCTTCTCGACGGAGCGTTCGATCGCATTTATCATCCCGCGGGACGCGATCCTGCGCCAGATCGAGCGCGATTACGGGACATTCTTGTTTACAGGACATGGTTTTTTTTCTTTTTTTTTTTTTTTACGGATGCGTATATAGCCCAGAGAAATTCTCGCGCATAATACGATGCAATTACATGCCACATTTTTTCGTTTAACTGGTTCTTGTGTGTTACATCGCATCGAAAAAATTGTTGGCGATATAAAATGATTTAAAACAAAAACTACCAAACTACGTGATGATACGACAGAAATTTTTGTTTGTTAATGATTTATGACAGAGATTTTTTTATGATAGATAGAGATAACACATTTTTAAGAATAAAAATAGTTCGTGTGTGTGTGTGTGTGTGTGTGTGTGTGTGTGTGTGTGATACCGATTTTTTTAAATACATTTATCAACAAAGTTTGCCAAGCTAGATTACGTAGATGAAATACAACCGCTCGGAATGCAAAGATAACCAAACAAAACCAGAAAATTCTTTCTCATTAAACATTTGTCACTTAAATTTATTATACCATTTTATATGTTTTTGCGTGAAGTTGCATATTGCGTGATGATTATGCTATTTTGTAAACAGATAAAATTCGAAGAACGAAAAGCGTTTGTTCTCAAATAAATTAACTTGCAAAACAATTGTACTTAATCGTACCGAGAAATTAATTTTATTGTTTTAAACTTTCTCTGATTACATTTTATGTGTAATAGCAAAATCAGCCAACTTAAAATTGCACGGATATAAATTTGTATGTTTTATTATAAAAAAGAAATGTTACATCAATTATAATATTAGGTTGTTTGAACGTCTTTTTTCTCACAAATATATTTTCTTATACTCGGATTCGTTTAATCGGTCACAATCGCGCGACAATTGTATCTTCTTTATTTCGTATGTATCGCGTTTTAGGTTGGTCAAAGTCTATTCGGAATTTGAAACTGATATTCGTTAATTGTACATAACGCGAATCAGTTTGAATCTGACTTGCAGTAGAACAGCTGTGCTATGTTCTGACAAGTGTATATCCGGAAATCTCTCTGATTCGGGTTTAGATCAACATCGCGCTCAGTATTAACTAAAAGTGGCTTAGACAGATACTAGATCCAGTCAGAAGTCGAATCATATACATAGTGTTTCCGCGCGATCTCTAAAGGGATCAGTCTTTTAAAATAAAAATAAAGTGCAAAAATCTCGTGTTTTATTTTCACGTCTTAGCAACAAAAACACTTTATTCGTCGTAATACTCTCTATAAAACGTCGCAAATCCAGATTGGCACGTTTTATCCTTAACGTTTTTAATAATATACGTACTCGCGAGAGGATTAATGTTGAGAAGAGTCTGTCGGAAGGAGGTCGCGTGATCGGAGAGAAGCGTCGTCGTTCAGCGTGAATCGACTTCGGAATTGCTCGCGAAATTCCTTGATGAAAGAAGCAACGACAGTTCTGGGACGTCTCTTCCGTCTCGCACTTCCCGGATACAAGTGCCGCTGACTTTCGCTGCGTAGCTATGTCGAATTTTACGAAATGGATGCGGCACGAGATCCTCGACTGCTTTCATACAGATCGTATCGCATGACATACAACTCAGTTTCTCTTCGTCGCTCCGCGCCGCGCCGCGCGTCCGCTCTAAAGGTATCATCCGTGAAAGGATATTTGTCAATGAACCACAGTGAAAGGCGAGCAAGCAAATGGATCAAATGCAGACGGAAACCCGATGGAAAATATGTCGTAAATCAACTCTCGGTGTGGGTTAAATTCTACTCTGAACTTGTAGAACTTTTTTACAAACCTCCTTACAGCTTTTTTACGCGAAAAGAAGAGGGATCTGAATCTTTCATGAATTGTTTTCGCGATACAACTTGAGTTCGGGTCGTTGTGTCATTTCATAGAAATCACTGAGTATCCATACAAACTCTGCACAGAAGAGTGAAAGTCTTTTTTCTTGTTGCACATGCTTAGGTATATATAATAGCACGAATGTATTAACAGCTGTTACATTAGTTTTATATAAGTTAGCAAAGTTATATAAAACTCAGCTGTGATATAGAGATAGTATCTAGATATGTGTGGAAAAAAGCTAGATAAAAAGGCACGTATTCTTGTTCCCGATAAAAAGCACAAAAGTTCCAATTTGTCTATCAATACTTTGTTTTTATGACACAATTCGCCAGAGGCTGCAAGACCTCTCACATGACGGCTGCAAATTGCATACTTTATAAGAGCGACGTGGTCCCACGCTGCGTTGTTCTATATTTCCAATAAACTTATGCAAATACGCGATCGTCTTTCACCCCTTTTGCTTCTTCGTTCTCTCTCTCTCTCTCTCTCTCTCTCTCTCTCTCTCTCTCTCTTTCTCTTTCTGTCGCCTTTTCGCCTGGTAGAACCAAAGGGAGCTAAACAACCTGTCGTAAGCCAGTTCCAGCAGAAGAATGTCGAATTCTCTGACGGAACATTTTCGTGCCGCTCCGCAATTTCCATGGCATTTATGTCCTTTGCCGTTTTCGTCGAAAATTTCCATGACAGATGCCCGATTTTGCCCGCGCGATAAATAAATCCCGTTCAGTTCGGTTCGAACCGCGAGTCGAATTTTTCGACGTCTCCTCGGGCGATGATCGATGTTATTAGACAGCTGTTTAGTTCCGACTGCGCAATACACGCCACTCGACCGGCGATGGCGGAGGAACATGATTACGATCTTATCGGCGAGCGAAATGACAAATTGTCCCTAAACCTTCCTGGGTTGCGGGAGTTACGAGAGAGGGAGGAAATCTGTGTGGAACCGCCGAGAAAACGCAACCGACCGACCTCTCGCTCGCTCGCGTAACATAATGTATTGCTTTTGCGATTCCGAACGCGCGTGATTAATCTCGATTAATCTCTTTCCACTAGCGAGATATTTTACAACTCCGTGTCTGTAAGAAGTTTCAATAAATGCACGATCTCTGTTCTTTCTCTTAAAGATAAGTCTCTCATAAGCGCGACATTTTCACACGAACGTTTGTTTTGTGTAAATTGACAAATCTGAATGTTGATCTTGACACAACTGAATTCGAGTGTCTGCCCGTGCTTATTATATCGCAAATAAAATTGTGACATAATTATACTAAGCGAGCGCGTCCTGTGTAAATGAAATGTCTGGCAAATATTATCAGGATAGAGGACTCTGTGCGTTATCGTCAGCAATTTGGCTGGGACGCGAACGAGAAGCAATCGCCGGAAATAATACGATCGAAAGTCCCGCGAAGTGTAATACCGAGTTCGACGAGATGCAAGAAGCTTCTATTGCGAAAGCTTCACTGCACATTTCAAACTCCATCGACTGTTTACTACGTGACGCTTTGTTAGACCGAACGTGGCGCGATAATTGCCAAAACGTTAACTTGTTGCGCGACGACAAATTTCATTTCCGATTCTCGTCGAGAGCGCGGAGAACGGCCAACGAATATAATCGATATCGGCTCGCACGAATATGTCTGACGGAATTCGTTTCGGGAAAATTTATGACCTGCTCTCTCTCTCTTTCTCTCTCTCGCAAAATCCGTGAAGCATTCGAGAAAAATTGGAGAAGATCCGATGTAGCCAGTGCATTGCGGTATGGATGCGCATCAAATCGAGAGATAGAAACTTTGAGGCTTATAGAAAAAGTTTTAAAAATATTAAAATATATATCTTTTTTTTATTTCGCATTAGTTGCGTAACGCTCAGTTATATAAGTTTCTCGCGCATGCAAAAAGAGAATATGTCAAAGAACGCACACAAAAAAGACTCCGATTCAAACGTAATTTTATGTAAAAACAATAGTTTTCGAAATATCAAACAAAATATTGTTAAAATTTTGTTAACGTGTTAAAACTCACTTAAACATTTTGAATAGTCTTTGTTTATATATGTATGTAATAATTTTTTTTGAATTTTTACTGAACACGGTATAAAGCTGGGAAGATAACAATAAATGGAATTACATTCCAGGATCAGTTGCGCAAATTGGGAAAATAAGATAGCTAAAGATTTACGTAACCCTGAGAGTCATTTAACACTGTCAATGTTGCGCGAGCAACAAAATAAAAATCGCTATTGTGAAGCGATACATTATATACAGCTGCAGTCGACGCGAAGAAGATCGCGCATTTCTATCCCGAGGGCGGTGGATGACTTCTTATCGATTCGTACTACTTCAGGCTGCGTAGTACTTCGTACGTCAAGCTCTCTCCTTACCATTACGGGGGATTTGTAGGACAGAACAGAATGGGGAGAAGTGAAACCGATCGCGTATACATAAAGCAAGCGTGTCGAACAGCTCTTTTCCAGATTAATCGAAATTTCTCAGCAAGATATTACGTTAATCTCACAACTCGCGACATTCTATTTTTTTTCTTACGACAATTGTAAAGGTAAATGTATTAACAGAATGTATTAACAGAATTAATAATGTAAATAATAATAAAAAATAAAAAGCGTTAAGAAAAATTGCATAGATCTTATATTCAAGAAAGAAAAATATTTTAACATAAATTGCTACGTTATATTTTGCACAATGCTCGAAATATGTTGTACAGATACAAAAAAATAAGACAATTTATATATCTTTTTTATAACACCTTGTTAGCGATGGAACGCTCGCTTCTTGACGTTATTCACTACTCCTCTATGATAACGAACTTCTAACGAAGTAACGACGTTACATCCTCGCTCGTAATGTATGAAACAACACCCGCCATAAACGAGATTATCCGAAGTATGTTGCGTAAACTTGCTCGACAAAGTCTCCAGAGAAATCGATTTATTAGATATTTATATATTTTATGACATCTACAAACAATGTTATATAAAAATATACATGTATACATATATTTTTTTTATAGAGAGATAGAGATGAAAAGAAAGACTAAATGTTGTTATTGAGGAGATTGTTATAAAACCTTAAACTATATAGGTATAATATATTACAATTCGAAGAAGAAAAAATATATTTTATTTAAAATAAATATATGTATTTATATTATCTTTCTCGATTGTATATATGATTTACCTCCTTTAGTAATTAAGGATATACTTCTGACATATCCTATGCATTCATGTATATTAATTTAATACTATCCTTGTTTTGCAAAAGCCGGTTCTCTAAGCCACTGTCCGTCACTCATGCTTAAAAAAGTGCGTTATATATTAAAAAATTATGTTATTCTTTTTAATATAATGTAAAAAGTTGTGAGACAGTTGTGACATTTATTTGAAAAGTTATTTTAAATTCGCGTCCTTCTACAATGCAACCTAAATCGAGATTTATTGTTAGTTGGCCTGATATAGAATTGTACAATTATATTTCACGTTTTATTTAATTGAACACAATATAATTAAATAAAAACGTTTGTTCGTGCTCTCTGATTCTATTTACCATGATCGCTTTCTTCTTGAATGCGTCACAGTTTTTATAATATCAAAAAATACAAAAATGTGGTAACATCGTACGTAACACATTTTTGTGTAAAAAATAGCCATAGCATTTCGACGGGACCGAAAATTTTTCAGAACACGAGCGCATTCGATCAGAAATAGAAGGAAACGCGAAATATCGGTACGAATTGTCATCTCCATATAGATAACATCTCTTTTGGTCATTCTAAATAGATAACACATCTCCGGAAAACGAATGTTCCTTGATTCAAGCGTGCGCGAGGCAGTTTAATCGGCTAACATGCTTATAGTTGCGTAAAGTTCTGCCGCGGACATGTAACAGGATGCAATTTCTCGCGAACTACGCGAGTTTCTAACGTGCCATTCCTAAAGTTTCCTAAAGCTAGCTGCGCTGCGATTTAATGTATCGCGCCGTTATTCCATTGCAGTTTTCATTCAAAGTCCTTCAAAGGAGCTGTTACTATTACGCTATTCAGTTGTCGCAATAATTACCGTCTTTAGTCAGACTCGACACATTGGTGTGTACGTGTGTGTGTGCGTTCGCGTCGCGATTGTTAACGAGAAAATCATTACAACAAGAGAAATATCAACAATCGTGAGAGAACCAGTTTTAAAAATTGTGTTTATCACAATATCGAATACCGCGATAATTATATACTGTTGTTTGCGTGTATTATATTTTATCAATTAATTCGACATTAATTTTCTTATTAAACGCGCTGTTTTATTTGTTTTTTTTTTGCCCAAACTGCAAGTATTTTCGGCGTATTAACATTCCCTTTTTATTTATGTCTTCTTGTTATTACTGTCTCTATTATCGAATTGAAAATATTGGAATATTGGATACGTTCAATTATTGAAATATATTTAATTACATTCTTCGCGTATTTTTCAATCAGATAAATCATTTTCATAATATTTTGATAAAATAAACAAGAGAATTTTTTTATCTCGTATTTCTAGAAGTACTATAATTTGCGCATGTCGACATTTATTTTACCTACATTTATTTTAAATGTTAACGTAGATAATGCTTTTTCCAACATCTTTATGTTGCGTAATGGTTTTTGCATATCAGAGCTCCGCAATTATAAAACATTACACACACATTTATTATTTATCCTCACAAATTAATTTGTAATATAGAATACCAAGGATCGACAAAATTTAAAGCAAAATGTTGTCACACATGTTCTGTGTGCGTGCTCTTTAGTAATCTTCAACTAAAAAGATTTAATTAATATTTCAATTTACATATGGAGCTGCTTTTTTAAACAAATATGATAATGTTAATTTAGTACATTCATTTGCACAATATCTCGCAACTAGTTTATCGTATTCACGTTTTTGAATTAGATTTACTTTCCTTTTGTTCGTATTGCGTGAAATGTAAATCAATTTATTCCTTTTTTTATATTTCGCGATGGTTTACACAAGTAGTTTTTGATTATTTATTATTAAGTTTACTACTCCATCCCTTGTTAACTAAAAAAGTGTGTAAAATAAAATCTACTACCGTTTTTTTTTTTTATGTGTCTCACATCGTTACCTGTCGAAATATCTAAGATAGAGAGAATCCCAGATATATCCGTTTTCGCGAATAATCCTATCTATTCACAAAAGCGGTGAAACTTCACGGATAGCTAGCGTCCAAAACATGCCTCGAACAACACGTGTATATATATAGACCGCATTAGCGAAAAGCTGCGAAAGATGTAGCGCTTGTGGAATGTTTGAGAGCAAATGAGTTATATCGCACTTACAGCATATAACGCTCGTACGTAATCGTAATACAACGCCAGAGAGATTTACGGCGTCTCAACGCGAACTTACGATGCTGCTTTTGACCCTTCGTGCAATAATGACTCGAGAAAAAATTACATGATACGTTATATCCCACAAGATCTCTTTTTTTATATCTTTCTCAATCGCGAAAGCAAAAGAGATGATCTCTCTTTCTACGTCAAAGTAATGTCTACAATTTGTGTAAAATATAACAAGTTAATTTTATCTGTTATCGCGTATGTAAAATAAATATTGATTTTGTTGTTGTGTTAATTGCATGTAGTAATCTTTCTATTATTATACAATGCAAATACTTTTAATGATATGTCTTTTGTAATTTTTTTACGTCTATTGTTGTGTGTGTAAAATCAAATAATATGAGAGATCAATAATATATTAAAAATTCTATTTTATTGTTTTTTGTAAGGTTGTTTTTTCTGCTTTCGATTTTCGAAGGATAAAAAACATTTATATATTTCGGGTTTTTTTTAGTACGAGTGTACCTATTCCGATGCGGAATAGGTACATAAATGTAGGACAACAGGAAATTGACGAAACACACTTGAGCGTATGTTTTTGAATCTTTTTTCTTATGAAACAATAGTATACAGATATCTATATAATATAATAAATTACATTCGTAATAATTGTGTTGACATTCTTTACAGAAATATATAGATCGGTTAAGTAGTATTGTTTTTTTTTCTTGTCTCGTAAATTTTTGGTCTCACATGATTCACATCGCAATCGCTAAATATGTCTATTTAAACGTAAGTTCCGTAAAATGTAAGCTCGGCTTGAACGCTGACATCCACACGTCACACGTTCGTGTGATGAAACATTTTCAGACTTACATGACGCATTAATGGATCTTCATTTATTTCCCGTTAAAATTATATAACGGTTGTATGAAGGGGAGTTATCAACCACGAAATGAAATTTACGCATTATAATTATGTAAAATTTTGATCGCACTAAATTCATTAATACTCATAACGCATTAACATCGCTTGTGCGTTTGAATGTTAATAAAACATTTTAATAGTGGTGACAAAACATTATTATACTAAAATACGCAGTGTGTGTATAATACAAATTTATTAAAACATACTTTTCATCTCCACAAAGAGAAATCTCTTCCTGCATTAATATATATCGTATATTCTTCGCTAAACCACCGAGATCCCCTATAATTTCGTACACATAAGTCGAGAACGATACGTTGTAACAACACAACGTTGTAACGGCATAACTGTGACAACTTCGCAGTAAGTGCGGTTCTGCATTGCCCCGATTTAAAGTTTAAATTATTCGTAATTCGCAACTTAACATAGAACAGAGAGAACTAAAATACGCACTTGTTAGTAATTTCCTAGATTAAACTTCTACTTCAGTTTTAAACGGCGCAAATGCGAGTCAGAGGAATTTAGAGTCGAATTGTACGAAGCATTTAACAAGATGCAACGCTATTCGCAAGTGCCTTCATTTCGTATGTCTTGCCAGTAAAACGGTTTTGTTCTTTTCACGCTCGTTACGACCACTCTCCGCTCACGTTCGAGTTTGCATAACGTGCCGTTGAATGGTACAACTGTCGATCGATAAGTCGCTTGTTATTCAATAATATCAATATATCTTGTATTCAAATAGCAGTCACGTATTGTAAGCCTGCTGAATGCCTGCGAAAGCTGCGACTTTTTTTGCTTATTTTTGCTTATTTTTAATTATTACATGCTTGAAACTTGTGCGAAAAAAAACAAGTTTTGCCGAACCAATTGGAAGCTATACAACTTTTATAGTTTCCAAATCTTTTGTACATGAAAAAGATATTATAAAATAACATCTCTTTAATTTACACACACACACACACACACATAATTTAATATAATTTACGCAACGTGTTTGTTGTTAAGAATATTTTGGAAAAGAATAATTTTATATGTACATATATTTTATATATTATATATAAAATAAAATAATTCAGTTTTTAATTCTAAAATATACAATTTGCTTAGCTTTTGAAATTTCAATATTGAATATTTTAATAATCATTACATTTGTAATCAAATATAAAATTAAAATTAGACTTATAAATAATGTTGTGTGTGTATTATTTTGCATAAAATAAAATATAAACTTAAGCTGATAAATAGAACTGTGTTGTTATTTTGCATTTTTGATGCGCAATTTATCAAATTTGAATATCTTTTTACTCGATCGTTGCTTCAGTATTCTTGCATTTTAAGAAAAAGCTACTTCAAGAAGAAAGATTATCTCGCTATTGACAAGAAAACACCGTCTCTCCTCTCCATCGCCTTATAAAATATACCTTCACAATAATACAGCGATTCGTATTCCGACCAAGTCCGCTGCGGATCTCGTAATAGGATAAAGCGACGTTGTGGCAGTAGTTTCTCTTCAGTTTACCAACCATCTATTTCTTATTTCATGTCGGCTTCGTTCGCAATTAAAACCCCAGAACCGAGGCTATGAAAACCGACATAATCGCGCGTATATTTGTCGCTCCCGGTCGTTCGCGTCGCGGAACAAGCCAACGGATAAATTCCGTTCGTTTTGGTACACGTGGTGGAGAAACACGTCGGTCATTCGTTGTCCTTAGGCGGTATAACTGTTTTACGGCGTCTATATCTACAAACTGAGGCCGCGCGCGATGCACTCGCGTAGAGAGAGAATTTACGCGTGACGCGGTCGCTCGCACTCACGCTTTTTATGCCGCAGTCACCGCGCGATCGTAAAGGCGACATAGCGTCCCGACGCGAGACGATGCACATCGGAAGAGAAATTTGTTGTTTCCGCACAAGTTCCCTTCTCCCTTGTCGTCGCTCGACTCTTTTCACATCCCGATTTTGTCGTTTGTTAACATATTGCGTTACATTACTCTACACTTCATCTCTCTACGAGATACACACGACTGACGTTTCGAGGGAAAAGAGGGAAGGAAATAAGAGGAGGGGTGCAAGGAGAGATGACAGCGAAATCCGTGTAAATCAAGAGAAATATAAAGTATTATTCTCGTGTACACGCGCGTCCTTAGAAAATATCTCCTGCTCTTTTCCATATTCCGTATAAAACAGACGTGCTATTTTTAACAAACAAATGATGGCATTTCTATTCTCGTGTTGCGAGATTCTTGTTAAATCTGTATCTGAACGCGCGGAAGAAAGGAAATGGTAAATGCAACATTTCGCAATATCTTTCCTACTGTACAAAAGACTGTAAATCAAAGGCTCTCTCTCTCGCGCGTACGTGTGTAGAAAATCGTAAACGTTCGGTCACGCATGAAACTGTAGTTCGTAATGTAGAACCGACGGTATTACACACGGAAATATATCTCGCAGGTTTTTCTTTTTTTTCTTTTTTTCTTTTTTTCTTTTTTTGTTTTTATACGTGCTCGTTTGCTAATTTTATTGATGCATTTTAATGAGACAACTTGTGCTTGATATAAAATAGAACTGCTAAGTCTAAAATTAATATATGTCGCAATTGTACGTCTTCGAAGGCGCAGCAGATCTGAAAATTAATTATGTGTAATTATCACAGACAAATTAGTTAAAGAATTAAAATCACGCAACTGCAAACCGTAGGTATACAAAAATTAAAACTCGAAATCCAGATATTATCTCGCGTATTCGCTCTCGCTGACTGTTCTCTAATTTTCCAAATAAAACGTGTGTTTTACTCTTTTTTTTTTTCCCCTATTTTTATACTCGGTTTAACTTCGTAAGCGCGCGACAGGAAGAGCTAAACCAGCAATCTGTCGACGCAATTAGCTCGCCAATTTGCCGGCGGCTGTAAATCAAAAGCGAGATTAAACGCGTAAAAGGCAAATCACGACTTGTTCGCGAGCATGCATGATGCAAAAAGCGTTTTAGATATAAAATTCGGCCTCATCAAAGATGGAAATGGAACCTCGGATTCTAAAACGCTTCTTCTTGTGAGACTAAGAGAGAGAGAGAGAGAGAGGGAGAGAGAGAATGGATTCTGGAGAATTGAGTGGCAAAGGGACTCACAGTGCTGCTTGTAGCGCTGCAATTCCCTCGATACCAGTCACAAATACATGAATCTCTCGCCCGGTAGATCTCAATTCTCTCTCACGTAGCGCGATATGTATCGCTATATAAATTTCAAATGAACTTCAAATTCAAAACACAGACTGGCGGATTATTTGATTATAATAATCAAAGGAACTGGAATTTAAAAACTTAACGCGACGGCTTGCTTCGACTTAATCACAGAACATACACACACATACAAAACATAGACATACACACACACACACACGCACACACACACATACAAATACACAGCGTGTGTAGTAAAGCAGAATTTCATATCAATTCTTGTCAATTCAACGTTGCTTCTGAGAAAAATGCAATATCCACGAGCGGCTTGAGATAAAAAAGTGACATGTGAGTGTATGTAAAGTGCAAAAAATTCACTTACGACCAACTTTTTCCTCGACCGATCTGTAACAATGTAATGGGAAATAAATTCATCGACAGCAAAAGTATATCTAACGTTGCAAATATTCCCGATCCAATTTTGACGGATATAGTGCACGTGGTAAAACATATGTAACAATATAAGCGTGTGTCAACAATATAATATGATATACGCTGATGAATAGTTCTCGATGATTAAATTACATACACACCTTACTTTATCTTCGACGCGTGTCCCGGGAAACATTTACATATTATCCGCTTTTATAGCATTAACATATTTACAATTTACTATGGGAGACTCTCTGACGGTTCTGCTTTATGTATTAATATTATTATAATCTGCTCGCTGGATAGTCTACCAGTTCCGCTAGGTCGCGTTATCGCTCAGTTCGTTGTAACGTGCTACCTCACGGCAGGAAATTTCTCGCTGAAATGTGCTTTTGTGAATTGCGTAACTCGTAACTGTTCCAGTATATAGTCGACGAGACTTTTGGGATACGCGTAATGTGTCAGAATTATTGCGCTTTTCGTTTGCAAATTAATTAATTGTAATTAAATAAAAATTATAATTCCGCTTCTTTTTGCAAAAAACACCACTTATATCAATAGCGCGTTGTGTCAGAGCTTTTAAAACTCTTTTATTTGAGACATTTTTTCCTTTTCTTTTTATTGTTTCGACATACGTTTAGAAACGTAAATACCGATTTTTTTCAAGAGAGTGTTTCAACCCCTAAACCCAAATATTAGCAGTTAAAAAAAATTGCTTAGTTATTAGGTCCATCTAGTGATTTAAACTTATGCAGAGTTTCAGATTTTTTTGAATTTTACACTTGCCGAACTTCTCTTGTCAGTGAAGATCTCAAACTGGCGAGAGGAAGTTGATGACGCAAGAAGGAGCAATAATTCTGAAACACAAGTCGCGGTGTGGAGGCACAAATTAATTCGATAAATGTTTAATCCTCCCATGCAAGAAATTGTTTCGGAAAAACAATAATAGCAAGACTTCTCGTAGTAAACAAACGAGAAACCGCCAAATAACACCTAAACTTTTCAATTATAATAGTAATATACCGAGGATTGTGTTTCAAAGAACGTGCATTAATACGATCAAAGGCAAAATTAAACTGTTTTTTTTTTTTTTGTTTTTTAAACCACATCAGAGGACACTGATCTCTCTTGTAGAGTTTGAGTGTCGCAATAACGAGCAAGAGAACTACGCGCCTTCTCTCAATCTCCTTATTAAAATTCCTCATTGTAAGGGCTTCACTCATTAGAGGAAAGTTTGTGCAGAACCTACGAACAATCTCAAACACAAGAAACTTGTGTGTCAATTAAATTATTACACGAGGTAATAAGAGCAGCGTCTCCTGAAACGCAAGACCGAAAATGCATGAGAGGATTAAAGAACGATGCTCTGCCGCGCGCACATCATTTTATCATCCCGCCAATATCGTGTAGCAGTCATGTGTGAGACATATCTCAATTAGTAGTCGTCCATTTATGTAGCGACTCTTAAAAAAAAAACGAGGGATACACTTGTTTAAAGAAAACAACAAGTCAAGTTGCAGTCTCTCGGCTGCAACAAAAACGAAGCACCGAAATTTTATCGAAATAACCGTTGTTGTTGCGCTATTTCGCGCCACTTGCGCATTACCTTTTCACTTCTCTCCGAAGCGTGACGTTTGCTTGGTAAACGATCCATTTAACACCGAGAGATGCAGCAGCAGCAGCAGCGATCACTACTACTAGTTCGAGCCACCTCGTCAAATTTACACTGCAGTCTCTCCACCGTTATTACGCATCCGCGTGTCGGATCGCGAGTATTTCCGGCGGCCTCTCCCGCTGTCATGTACCTTCGGCGTTCACGCACAGAGATGAGAAGAGCTCACCACTTCACCTCGCAGACACGCGGAAGAGAGAAGAGGCGCATTAACTCGTCCTTTCGAGAGGATACTGGGGAGTTAGCAGAACGAGGGACATCAGCAGCAGCGGCAGCAGCTGCGGCAGGCCGTTGTCGGCCGACGAGCGGCTGCTGGAAGGACCAGCGGCGGATTTCGTGGGTGGATTCCGCGCCTGGTCGTTCATCACGTCGCTGGATATCGCCGCGCTGTTGGGCTCCGCCGAGGGACAGCTTATCGGCGCGGCGTTCATTGTGTCGCTGCCGTTGATGCTGTTCGTATCCCGGGAGCAACGGCTTGCGTGATGAGCCAGACAGGCGGCGTAGGCGATCGCGTGCGGTATGTAGCTCTGGTCAACGCTGCCGGAGAACAGGACGCTCGCGAGGGGCCCGATGGCGAATACCGGCACATCCTCGCCTCCGTGCGTCGCCCACGCCCGCGGCACTCCCGCCGTCTGTAATCATAGCCGATATAGTTGCGATTATCGTTCTCGAATCGCGTGGGTTAAAAGCTAGACAATGGCTTTCGGAGGAATCCGCAGGAAATTGATTTGAAATTGACAAGAACATGTTGATAGACGCAAAAAGAATCGAATATATACACCTGACAATAATGTGAACATTGTTCTATTATTGTCAGGTTATTATAATTTTAATTAATTTGTCAAACAGAAATCTCTTATATGATCAATCACTAAATTAAATCTGATTGTAACACAAACAGTTAAATGTAATTAATGTTATAAATTAATGTATAATTCTCGCAATATAGCGGACTAAAGTAATTAATTATCAGATGAAAACTGAGTTTTATTAAATGCTTGTTTACGAAGAATGAAAAGTTTTGTCCATTTGTAATATACACAACCTGATGAAATATACTGTTTATCTCGCGTCAGAAAAGGATGTAAAACATTGCACGTAAAAATTATATTTTCAATACTGATTTATATATTAGAGAAAGAAAAATCTTTCAATTTATTATTTCAATAAAAAAAATATTCTGCAACAAGGAGTTTGTTAAATGCGCGTTTTGTACATTTTACATCTTAAAGCGAGAGCAATAAATGACGCAAGAAAACGGTGGAAAAAAAATTCCACTTTATATGTCGAAGAGGCGTTAAAGACGTTTCCGAGTATATACGCGAGAATATTATTCTGTAGATTGCTGGGAAATGGAGCATTATTTTTTAATGAATCGAGGCCGCTTTTATAACTGCGACCGTATGAAATACAGCGGTAATGAAACGGCAACGCAACTTTTCATGACATTTTGTGTAAATGTAAATTGAAACAGAGTTTTTTTTTTGTTTTTATAACGTCAAATTGACACAGGAATCTCGTATACGTAATGCTCGTATAAGTTCGTGCGCGTGTATAAAAGCGCGTTTCACTTTTCTGGAAAAATATACTCGCGCGGTAACATTTGTTTAGGGAAGGATATGCAACAATGTATACCGTTTTTTACGAGTGCAATCAAAGTTGCGCACGAAATACGTACGAATTTTGTACTTTACACTAGTCTATTACAGCGAATAAAGAACCAAGCCACCAGAAAAAAATAAATAAAAATAAAAAGTATTTGATTAAGTGTCTGTTTCTAAATTAAATTCTCCTTCCACGAAGAAAGAGAACATCTTCCTGAGGTGAAATTGTATTGTGCGCATTCCGCGAGCAAAAAACAACACTAATTATTTTCTGAATAATGAAAGAATAGTCTTAATTTATAACACAATTTTCACTTTGTTTCGTTTTTCTACCGTGTGTG
>QVOB01010932.1:0-11218 GCA_014839585.1 Pseudomyrmex concolor | reverse complement strand
GGTGGTCGGAATCATGACATTACGCTGTGTATTGAGAATTAGTATCGGTTGTGCGTATTGATGAAATTGATTGCCACTCATGTTGAAATACATGTGGATGTATTTACAAAATCAAGACTTACAATGCTGTTGTTTTTTTTTCGGTTGCGCCTAAGAGAATTGATGCTGGTTCGTCAGCATGGTTCGGCGGTCAGTGGTCGGTAGATTCACCTTTGTTTCGCAATGTTCGGGGAGGATCGCGAGTAGAGGAGTCCGCTTCAGAGATTCGCCGAAGATCGATGATCACTGACTCTACTATACTGAGTTGAAATTGAAACTGAAAGGCTAAGTCCGAATTTGAACTAACTTTGCGATGAGACTGAGGATTCGAATCAGAATGAACTGAGGGTAGAAATGAGAATGAATTCTCGATCTAAGGGGTTTCTCCAGGGCTTTTATTAACCTGTCCCTGATTTCCCTTTCCACATCTTTTCTCGAAATTTCGATTTCCCTTTCGTTGATCCTCGGAAGCGTGACCTCACTCCAGATCGATTTCTTGGATCGGTAGAGTTGTCATTTGTTTAGATCTCGGTTATCTGCACGTGCCTTATCTTTGCTTATGTCTCGTGGCTCTAGCCCCTTGGTTTACGACTTCCCTTCTAGAGTTACGAGAGCAGTGGTGGCTTGCCGAAAATTTCGAGCGTATGACTCTTGCACAGAGGGATATTGTTCGTTAAAAAATTCCTCCAGAGGGTCGATAATCTCTTTAGTAATCTCGACTTGATTGTTTATAGTGCGTGGTCCGGTTAGGGTTTGTCTATCTTATCTTCCCTCTCTCTCTCTCGGCTCTCGTTTCTTCTTCTGGGAATTCGTTACTTAATCTATTTCTTAAAAACTAAATTAGACTTAACTGTTAAACGCGTTTTGTTGCGAAATGAAGGGGACCGTGGAGTTCAGGACGTAACAGAACCATTTGCTGGGTGTTATGCAATAATTGAAATGCAATTTCTTTTTTCCAAACGTTTCGATTTTATTTTAATCCTTTCTCAATGAATTACTATGTATAAAATCTTTTTTAATTTACATTGAATTGAATCTATTGATATGTTGTTACAATGATAATAACATTTGAATGTGTACCTTTAGTAGAACAATCCTTCTTCAAATGTTATTATTATTGTTAACATATCAATAGATTCAATCCAATGTTAATTAAAAAAGATTTTATAGATAGTAATCTAACTGAGGAAGTTTTAAACTAAAACCGAAACGTTTGGAAAAAAGAAATTGCATTTCAATTACTGCATAACACTCAGCAAATGGTTCAAACTTACCCGACTAAAACCGAGAGATTTTGAAATACCGCTAAGAACCCGATTTAAATCAACATCAACATCTTTTGTATTAAATAAATATTTTATTTATTTATACACCAGGCGTACGAGAAGTGATGTTTGCGTCAACGTCCCAGATGTCGCACGGTCTATCGACCATGGAGTATACCGCCATTGGTCTCTCTTCTGTAATCCTAGCTTTCATATACATAGCCAGCGTATCGTTGTATTTGCACAGCAGAAGGGCGAAGAGAAAATCCATCGAAGAAGCAAACATCAATCTCGACGGCGGTCGCGACGGTGGATTAGTGAAGAATAACCCATTGTTAGCTGCTACGAGACACTTTGAGAGCGATACTAACAGTGGACTTACCGAAAGCGATTTAGGCGACGATCTTCCTCCCAGTGATAACGAACAGGGCTTTGAAAGTGTAAGTATCTGTAATTGCTTAACTTTTTATCCGAATAATTTATATTTGAAATCTAAATGAGAGAAGAATGGAGTAACGTGCAAATTGTTTTTCGTTAATGAGTTGCTTCATACTTTAATTGAGAGATTTATTAAAGATTTTTAATCTGTCGTACAGAAGCACAGATGATAGATACACTTGTTTCATCGCAATTAAACAAGTTTACGTCATTTTAAAGATGTTACGCACTTATTCAAATGCAAAACACCACGCAACAAAAAATTATCCATAGCTATCTCCGTCGCAATTCGCCATATCACCAGCACAAAAACCATTCATCTCCCTGGGACCCACAGAGCGCGTTTTAATAATGCATCCAATTAGCGCATTAGTTTTGCGCTCCGTTAGTCCGTGCCATTCCAAGTAGGCAAGGTACATCCCACTTTTACACCGTACCGGTTGTCGGAATACCACGCACTGCGATTTCAGTGCGTTCTGCGAACTGTTTCCAGGCTTCACGTATACATATAGTGAGATTCTTTCTTTACCGAAGTAGTTCGAGTGTAAGTCGCGTTACTCCCAAAGATTGTCTGGTTTTTTAGACGATCCAGTTTATGAAAATCTTCCTCGGTGATTAATAATATGAAATAAAAACAATTTAACATACGCAAAACACTTTTATAAACACTTGCAAACTCTAGTTTAGATTTTGCAAGAATTACGAAATAATTTCAAATTTTTTATCATGAGTCTTTTAACTGGCATTCTACACTTCAGCAAATAACATCAGCAATCGTTCATCCGCACTGCGTATATCTGGAGCAATCGGAAGGACTTTTTTCCGCGGGTTCTATTCTGGGTGAGAGATTGCCGGAAGAGGATGTACGCGTCGTGGAGACGGCTGACAACCCGCATCAGCAGGATGTACCGGTTCTTCCAGGTGCTCAACGTAGGAAATTGTACTTCAATCCCGCATACTTCGATCGACAGCTATTGCTGGTAAGTAAACTTAACTTTGACGATAGAAAGAGTCACATATTTTCCATTCGCGCGAGTCATCCGCACGAGTTTAACGTTTTCAATGTCGGGAGTTTTAATGGCGTATCCTTGACACGCGGTCTATTCGATTCGTCTACGTCTTTATTCACTTGATCGGCGACAAGATAATTTGAAAACAGCCTGGCATTTTCTTAGGCCCCACCTCCGGCTGCTATCGAGTTCCTGCTCAAAATTCGAGAAGTCATCTCTATCGCCAAACACAAGATGGCCGCGAAGAGATTTGTTCCCATCCTCGCCGGTAAGTATATGTTTCAAATTTTTAATAAAATTTTTATGAAGTTTTTTAATCTTTAGAGGATCGGAAAATCTAGATATAGACGTTTGAAAAAAATAAATTCACTGTGTATGTAACACACATATAAGTACACACACATGTCAAAAGCACACCCTCGCACACCCACACACACATTATACACACACACACACGCATCTGCGCGGATCTACACACGTACATGCATGTATACCTCGTAGAATATAAAGGCAAATTTATTGTAATTTTATGTACAATATAAGTATAATTATATTCAAAATTGACAAAAATCTGATATTTTCATCGTATTTTGCGATCTCAAAAATCCTTAGAAAAAATATTTTCCAAAATTTTGAAAATTTTTAACATTGCCTTTACCGTTCCAAACCGGAAAATTTATATATAGACGCGACTCATGACAGAAACTTTAAGTATGATAAATCGGTGATATTTCAAGCAACTTTGGGTAATTTTTAACTGGATTCTGGCGATTTAAAAAAACCTCGGTCCTCTAAAGGTTAAATGTTTCAAGATAAATGCTAAAATAAAGAATTCGTTACAACATGGTTACTGATCTACAGTTATAGAGAGAAGGTATGTATAATGCATTGACCTTGTATTAAAAGATATAGGAGGTAATACTTTTTAGGTTTTTTATTTATATATTTTATTTATATATTTTTTTATTGCTTTAGATCTTCCTTTTTGATTTATTCTTTGTGCTTTAAATTGTGCAAAGATTTTGTACGTCTATCGAATAATAAATCTTGTAACATATAGCGCAAAAGTAGCATAGCTTTCACTTGTAGCAATTAGGAATGAATAATTAATCTATTTTCACTTCATCATCATTGCCGGTAATCTGACAGGTATTCCGGAAGAGGAGAGCGGTTCCGAACGATGCGAGTCGGCCAAGTCGAGCAAGCATCAGCAGCGAACAACACCAAGCTCCGTGCAGGCCGGTTCAGCTACGAAATCGCGCAAGTCTCAACGGTGCACCGGTTGTCCAGGTTGCAGCGAGTCGCCCCGGCAGTTTCCTGCTCTACCTGTTTTCGAACTATCCAGCCACGGTGAGAGCAAAGTACGAGCCTGGTTGGAAGATGTTCGACCGCCGCAGCGTCGCTGGCGTGACTCCGAGGACACGCGCAGGAACTTCCAAGAAAACGCACGCACATTCGCCCGCAATTTGGAGTATCTGAAGCAGTTGGCAAGACGCGACCTTGCCGATCCGGACGATCGCGCAAGTCTCGCCGCTAAGTCGGTGTCGTCATGGAAGGAAAATCCGCCGATGCTTAGGACTTTTAAGAACATTACCGCCAGGAGTGAGATTCTGGAGAACGACGATCGTCAAAGCGTGTCCAGAAGATCAACCAGATCCATGTTCGAAAGTACCGAACACGATCGTCACGGTCGCAGCAAGCGGCAGAGCACGACGTCCCAGTTTTCTGCCGGTAATGACGCGATAAACGCGAAAGTGCGCAAGGCCATCGAGAACTCTTTCATCCAGCAAATGAAGGAGAATGCGGTCATGGAGAACGAGATAAAAGAGAGCGTGAAGATAGATAAGAACAGCAAGAGTGAAGACGAGTTGACAAAGACAGACAGATCGTCTAGCAACACGGAGAAATCAGAGAAACCAAACCACAAGTCCTCGCATTCGCAGAACTCTGAGAGAGCTTTCGTTCCAAAGAGGTCTCGGAAGTCTTCGAGAGCTCCGAACGCACCATCGGCGAAAAAAGAACTTCCAGATATGATTAACGAGCTGCCCGGCGCGCGCAACACCGCAAAGCGCATCATGGACGCTGTAATACGTGAGATGGTGGACGTGAAAGCTTTGGATCACACTAGATCGTCTGATCACTTAGCAGTAGGTGATTACGAGGTAGATAGCCTGGAGCGTTCAAATCGGAAGTCGTCGACGTCGCCAGATCAGTCGTCGACGGATAACCACTCGAGCCCGGCATTGTCTACTGCACTGCCGATGGACGAGGAACTGACGATGCAAAATGCCGTGATTAACACGCGTACTGGTGAGATGACGATGACAAAGATCAGTGATCGGCTTCTCGAACATGGTTGCTACAGCAATTTACCGGAGCTAATCAGCGGCCAGCAACGATCTGAAGCGTATTCGCTCGTCAGCGAGGTCTACGTGAACGATGGCTACGCCAGTCCAGCTTGCAGTGACGACAGCGGCCCGGAGATTCAGTACGAGCCGGAGAATCCAGGTCATCTAACTATCAAAGTACAGGATTCGCCGGAGAATTATATAAAGCTCGACGAATCCGAGTATGAACCGGACACGCTAGACCGAAAACCAATGAAATTGCGTATTAACGATGACATTCACTATGGTCAAGAAGAAATCGCTAACGAAGTTTACGTAGATTCTCTAGAACGACCTGCTCAGATTCTGCTCAGAAGTAAGGGCAGTTTTCGAGATGAGAATTCTGCGCTGCAACGTAATCACGGCAGTTTGCGGGAGATCTACGAGGCAAAGATTAGATTAAACCTAAAGGATTCACATTTAACAAACGGTTACGATATTAAGTGCCAAATGAACAGCGAATCTGATGGCACTCTTTCCTGGAAGAAATGCAAGTACCTGACGCCCGAGAGCAGGCAAGCAAAGAGACAACGGCAGCACAATCAACCAGACGTTATACCGTTGCCGCCCACAGAAGAGATTTATCAACAGCCGAAACCGCCGCGATGCGTCGAGGACGCGAAACTGCTGTCGCCGCCATTGTCTCCGTCAAAAAACGCGTGGGACAGGAGTCCTGTCGAAGCGGGTGACCCTACGGCCAGCAACGGCGCTCCTGTCCCAAAAGCTGACGGATATTATGTAGGGAATCAGGCCTGCATGTCGCAGACTCAAATCGATATGTACAACACGGAGCGTCACGAGGACGTTGCTTTGACGCAGACAGCAACGTTCTTTAACGAAAGGACCATGACGAACGGTTGCAGAAACTTTCCGTGCGAGACGCGAATCGAAATCCAAAATTCTGAGAACAGACTTTACAGAGACATTTATGCTAAAGAAGGAGTTTTATCGCGAGAAACGAAATCGTGTCGAGAAAGAAAACTTGCTACAAGTTCAACCCATCATAGAAGCTCTGCGAGGAATTCCAAGTTGCGATCGTGGAACGTCGAGCATCGTCAGGAAGACAAGGACAGACGACTCATTAACAAGACACAAAACTACTTCAGGACAAGACAGCTGAGAGATCTGTCGAGGACGTGTAATTCTACTTCAAGTAACTTAATTTTGCCATTGGTAGTGAACAATCGACGAAATTACGTGAAGGTAGAAGATAGCGGCTATCTCAGCAGCACCGACAGCAACGGCTCACGTAAGCGGCTGCTCAAACACGAGGTGAGCAGCGTGTCCGAGACCGACGAGACCGAATCTGTGTGCGACGGTGCTAGTGAGAGCGGTGCCGAGAGTATTGGTACCGATAGTGTTTTCTTCGATAACTTTCGCAGGTTATCGGAAATCTCGAAGAGCATAGATTCTGGTGTGGATTTAGGCGCTGGCAAGGCTTTACCATGTTATCAGCTCTTCAGTGAGAAGAATGAGAATACAATTGTCTCGGAAAGGATCAATTTCAGCAACAGCGATAGCGAGACTGAGAGTCTTGTCACTGTCTTGCCGCCTTGTAATAATCAATGTAATCAAAGTTTAGTAGCGTAATCCAGAATAAGTGGATGTTTAGATAGAACCTAAAACTGTGTAATATAACATAGTTTTCATCAAATTAATGTCATAGGTTATACATATTATTGATAGTTGATAATAAAATAATGTTTTTTCATTTTGATATAATATATAATATGATACAATCATCATAAAATACGCTGGATTAAAAATTCTTCTATAAAAACAAAAAATAACATGATGAGATATATACTTATAAATATTCCTAGAGAAATATTATATATAGTAATAATAATACTACAAAATATTTGCACTAATATTCTAATAAAATCACTTTTAAATATTATTTAAACTTAGCAGTTTGTCATAGCAATATTAAAAGATGCGACGCGTATCTAATAAGTGTACAAATGAATAATCTAATCATTTGTACATCTATTATTTTTAAAGAAATAATTAAATCAAAACTTGACTTGCCATTATATAACGATAGAATATCAAGAATGGCATAATATGCATTTGGGCTATAAAATTGTTGAAGAAAAAAATGTATTGAAAAGATATTTAAAAAATTGAAGTTTGTGTTCGAGAAAAAAAGAGAAAGAGAGAGAAAGAGAAGGAGAAAAGAAAAAAAGAAAGATTAAAATAAAACTTAAACTCTTATTTAAATTAAAAAGTTATCAAATTGTGTCTTTATTTTGTTTTTAGCAGAAAACTTTCAAGGCCAGTACAGAGAAACTAATTTATTATAAAATAGATAGCTCATGATTATAATTTGTTTTATAAGTATTACATACTTTTATAAGTATTACAATTAAAGTGCTATATGCGCTTAAAAAGTTCATCAAGCGGGTAAATTGATATAATCTTCTTGTTCTGTTTACAGAAATAGCAACAGTGACTTTGTGCGCGAGAATTTTATTGTATCTTCAAGCTACAGATATATAAAAGCACAAAATATTCTTCTAAATAAACATTTTAATATATTTAATTGTTTGTTTAATATATTTTAATATATTTTATTGTTATTTTTGATAAATTAATAAATTATTAATAAGGCAAATATACATAAAAGAGGAGCAGCTTCTGATGACCTTGATTTTAACATATAGTCATAAGGTCATGGCCGTCAATGACCTTCAAAAGATTTGAAATGATACTGTTCATTAAAAAGTTATTAACAAAAAATGATATATCAATAAAATAAAATTTGTGTCACACAAAGAACGTAATTAGGAAGTAATTGGACACGTAAACCCTGGTAAACAGCACAATCATAGATCTCGTTTTGCCAGAAGCAGAGGTAAGTGTGAGTTGGCCCTCGCTTTGCAAAAGTCGAAAATCCATGTGGAACAGAACAATTATAGACTTTGCCCCGTAAATTGGGGAGAGGAATGGGGGAAATAGAATCTCGTTTTATCCGGAAATATGTCACATCTGATTTCATCATTTATACTGATAAATAATGTACTTATAAGTTTGTGTAATGAAAATTATACACATTTCACAATAAACCATGCAAATAATTTTGTAGATTCCAAAACTGGCTTTTGTACGCAAAATATAGAAAAATTACGGAGAGAAATGCAATCAAATATTCCGCGGTACGCGAGATTATCATTACAAGTAATAAATATGATATTATCATTACAGTATAAATAATGAAACCAGGTGTGACATATTTCTGTATAAAACGAGATCTTTTCCTCTCTTCTGCTTACAGCGCAAAGCGAAGTATATAATTGTTCTGTTCTATATGGATTTTTGACTTTTCACGTGAAGCGAAGGCCAACTCACATCTTTCCTTCCTTAGGGACGAAACGAAGTCTTTGATTATACCGTTCCACGTGAGTTTGTGACTTTCCAACTACGTTCAGTATATGACAGAAATTGTATTTTATTGATATATTTTTTGTTATTAACTTTTTAATGAACAATGACCATCACTTAAAACTTTTTGAAGGTCACTCAGGACTATAACTTTGATACCATATGTCAAAATCAAGATCAGAAGCTGTTCCACTTTTATGTATATTTACCGAAAAAAGATCTGTGGCAATTAAATATATCTCAATGCACGTTAATTTTTTAATTATGCAAATACTATGTATGTATTTATATTTATTTATGTATTTATTTGTTAATATTAACTCTTATATAATTAACTCTTATATGTGTAATAGAACAGTTGGAGTACATTCAGCAACAATGTCTTTATCACGTAAAAAAAAAAAAACAATTCTTATTTTTTTTTCTTTTTTTAAGCATTTTGTTAAATTATGATTGTTATGAAAGTTAAAATTATTGCAGTAACTACCAATAAAACGATATGCTAGACGCATTATCGGCCGGAAGTGCAATATTAGTCCGTAATAAAAGAAAAACAAATAATACAATGTAATTTAATTAAAAAGTAGTTTGCACAAAACACATTAATATATGCGTTAATATAGAATAGAATTGTCTTCATAAATCTGTAAAGTAATTAATATATAACTACTTATAAGACTTCATGATATCTTACCAAAAAGGTATTAACATCCTATTTTTTTTGTTATTATACCTGTTATACATGGAAATCATTTTGTTGTCATTTAATTTTTATCTTCTATTGCTCAAGAATGTAATTATTACAATACTATATAAAATAATTTTAAGACATGACTGAGACATATTGTTTTTAGTATTATTAACGCAATTAATTTTTTTGTACATTTAAAGCTATATAATGCATGAAGTCATGGATTATTTACAAATAATGTACAATAAAGCAAATAAGACAGCTACTCTATAATACAGCAAATAACTCAACTGTTTTTTTTATCAATAATAATTTATTGAAAAAATAAGTTATAGAGCAATTTTATATAAAGTAAGTTTTTTAAATATGGTGTTATTTAAATATGGTGTTATTTTTTCTTTGTTTGCAAGTTTAATATTTTAAAAATATATCTTTTTAATATTAAATTATTATATAGTTTTATCTAGTTTAAAAAATAAAATTGTTATACTACTAGAAGCGCACGCTTCGATGTACCTGCCAAATGTAAATCTTTTTAAAAAAAAAAAAAAAAATATATATATATATATATACGTATATGTTAATATATTTTATATCATTATGCAATATTGTTCACAAAAAATATATTTTATAAAATGTTTATACATATATAAAATAATAATAATTTGTACATAATAATAATAATATGTACATATAAATATGCCGTTACGATCGCAATGTTGAGAATTTTAAAATATTTAACAAAAATATGTAATATACACATAGTATATTATATCAATTTCTTTATTCAATATTATGCTATTTATTTTACTTTTGATATGTTTTACACAAATTTAATCAAATGTAATTTAAAAAAATTCAACTTACATTATAACAATATATGCGTATATGTCATATGTCACGCTGAATGAGTGTCACTGTCAAGACGCTGCCGTACATCTTATCTCGAGGTTTTACTCGGCGAATCTTTGACATAAAATATTTCATAAAGGAAATTAATGAAAAACATTAATCGAATCAAATTGGTTCTGTCAATCCAGAGATCTAAAATATTCCACCTCAAAATGCAAGAATCTGTCACGAAGATTCTTAAGAAATCAGTCTTAAGAATTAATCAGCACACATCTCATGCACACAGAACCGCACACACACATTCACAGCCACGCTTATGCTTGCACACGCGTTCAAGTCAGACATATTCAGCGCGTTCATATATTTGCACTTGTATATACTGTGAGTAAATAATTTTTTTTTTTATACATAGGTTTTTTCTGAATATTAAAAAAAACTCGTATATTTAAAAAAAAAGTATAATTATTGTCTGTGTTTTTTATTTATAGAAAAAAGATTTATGTATTAGATAGTTTGTATATTTGGATAGTTTTTATGTGTTACAATAACAAAATATGCATATATGATCCAAATGATCCAAATATATACTTACATCTAAGGCACAATTTCTGCATTTATTGCAACTGTTTGAATGGTTATAAGCGATCGTTACGTAGCATAGAAAAAGATTAAAGGAAAACAAGTTTTATCAGTGCTTTGCTTTTTTGATACGAATAAGTGGTGTTGGTAAGTTTTGGGTGTATCAAGAGCGCATTGCACAAAAATTGGAATATGTATTCGAGAATTAGCGGAATATTAAACCATAATTCTGATTTCTTTTATCGCATAATATAAAATGTGTTATATACTGACTATTTTATATTATATATCTAATGTGCTATTAGGGTAACTTCGATATATGAGCCGCACCTATCGCAAACTTAATTTATCAACTAGTATTTACAATGTTAAAGACAAATTAATTATACCAATAAAAACTCTATACTGTCTTTTACTATTAAAAAAATCATGAATACAAAATCTTTATTTCTTATATGTTAAAAAAAATCTTAAAAAACCTTGCATTTTTGCCATATATCCCATAGGGATGGGTTATTTGGCCATGTATGGATGAGAGTACAAGTCATATAAAAATCTTAAACTACAACACTT
>QVOB01010931.1:0-18391 GCA_014839585.1 Pseudomyrmex concolor | reverse complement strand
ATTGTTATTTCTTTTCCGCGATGCTGATTGGTTGTCTCGAAAGTGCGCTTCTTCGTTCACGTTGTATGTACTAACTGTCATTGCGGTGAGGTTGTGATTGCATATGATAGATCAAATAATGTATTAGTATTTTATGTTGTCGCATAAGAGATGTTCGAAAAAATCGAGATCCTAATTATTTGCACACGCTTTTTCAGATTATCACGCAAATTATGAGTCTGTCAATTATAATAGCGTGCGCGTAGCGCGCGCCTGCGTTGTGCTAGTTAAAATCTTAATTACCTTAATATATTGTATTGTATTGTTGTTGCATTATACATGTAACAAATCTTTCGCGTGTCTTGATTCTTTGAACACATCCTGTTACAAACTATATATCTATAATTTTAACAAGATTAAAATTACATGCTAAGAGTTACCCCTCTCCCCCTCTCTCTTTTTCGTAGCGCCGCGTCTTAATTATACTTATTCACGGTGAATTCAGTAACACAAACAGCGTGATTCATATTAACTATTACCACGCCGATAGTCAAAGAATGGAACAAGTAGAGCAAAGTCGAGTTTAAATGCGAAATGCGCTTTGGCGGTGCAAACGAGAGTTACCGTCCTTTAAAACAGCGCAGCTTAATGACGCTCATTTATTCGTCGTAACCCGAAGGCACTCGGTAGAGCGTACTCCCGCTTCATCTACTCTCACCGCGCGCTCTCACCTGTGTCGTCCTCTGTATTTCTATCCCCGAGTATTTACGACGAATAAGTAGAACTGATGCTCATTTCGCAGCAATCCTCCTGTCTGTTTCGATATTATGCAACGTTTCCCAACACACAATCTTGCGCGCGCGCGCGCGCGTGTACTACATCTTCAGACTATGGATTTTCTATAGGAAACGAGCATATTATACACATCGACGTTTCGATATCAAGAGGAATTCCCTCGATGTCGGCAACAACCAGTGGCATTATCAACTCCTTCCACCGATTTCAACGGAGGTTAGTATGAGGTCGGTGCGCTTCGCGGAAAAGCTTTACGGATTTCAGATTTCGTCAAAACTATCGTGCACGTTATTCGCGATGTAAAACAATGCGAAGCGCGTTTTTATTTTCGATTAACGTAACACGTACGAGAAATATGTTGTCTGTGAACGTGAGAGTATCAATTATAAGCGAGACACTCGATCCTCCGGATTGTAATTTGCTTTCTCGCGTTTTATAAACGGAGAGAACGAATGTGTGTGCGTGTTATAACGTCGCCTGGAGAAGAGCCAAAACGTGAATATTTCGGTCTGCCTCCGATGTAAAATAATGCGAGTCTAAACGCTTTCTTTCCGATTCCATATAACTCCCGCGGATTCACAAGAGAGCCCTTCGGAATGTTTCGCTCAAGTATCAACGTTATCGAGGCGCGTCTCGCGTGAAAAGAACTTGTGCGAAGAAACGGTGCGTTGCAAAAGGGGAACGAAATATCGTGAACCACATCGCCGACACGTTTTTCTCTCAAGTTACTCAACGCTTTCGTTGTCCTCGACAGGAGAAAAGTCGCCATGAATACCCCACGTCAGCGTAACAGGCTCCTACATAGGAAATCGAAATTGAATGCATCGCGCCTACATACACACGCGCGCGCGCGCCTACACACACAAACACGAGAGATATCTCATAAAGTCCGCTGGAGTACGCGCGACGTACAAAGTAAATTATTACTATCTCCGCGGCGTAATAGAAGAACGTACAATAAGGTTTTCTGGAGACTAGCCAACAACCTGAGCTATTCGGAAAGCACACACACACACACACATGCATGTACTCTCGCACACGTGACACGCTAAAGTGTACATACGCGCATTTCCGCACTAGCCGGCGGCACATTCCCGCGTTTCTGTTACTCATAAAGCCAGATGAGTGTTCGAAAGTGCATTCGTGCTTAACTCTCAAAATCGACTTTCTCCGCGCTTTTATGCGCGCTCTCGCGAGACGGCGGCTATACAATTATGTCTCCCTCCTCCCCAAATATTCCGAGAAACAAATTTTTCACGCGAGGCTAACGTTCGCGCGTGTGACCCACATTTTTCCGTCGACGAAAAACGTTCGCGCGCGAAAAATCGATACTTTCTCTCGAACTGAGAATGCATATTCGATTTGCTTCGTTTTACTCGTAAAAATCTTCCTATCCCTACCGAGCGAAACGCAAACGCGAACACAACGTTCTTTTCGTTCGTTCGTTCTTACAGCGCTCATTGGTATGCGACGACACGCTCTCGTCGCGCGGCCAACGAACGCTCGTATCTCGGATCTCGCGAAGGCTGAAAAGCGACGTATATATTTCGCGCGCGCTGACGAGTCGGCACTATGGATCTGTTTGGCTCTGTCGAATGGATATGTAGCAGATATATATAACCCCTACTACTCGCTCCTCTCCGATATATACTTACGAGTAGTTCGCGTTACATCCGACTTTGTCGATAAGGTTGCCTCGTATAAACGTCTTTTTCCTCGCGCGGTATCGAATGCTTGTTTATCTTTCTTCGCTTTTACCTAAATAATACGAGATTTTTGCGAGATATCCTCGATATGTCTTCGTATCGATCGCCTTTGCATTTCCGCGTCTGTAATTTCGTCAACTAATCACAGTTAAGAAGATATCTCGATATATTTTATCGTCATATTTGTATTTACACAAAAGCACAAAAGCACAAAACGATACGCTAGTATGAAAGAGCTTTTTTTAAGATAAATATTCTGACGTGTATTATAAACGATATACACCACCTGTCTGATGTACGTGTACCATATCTTGCGTTTTTATCGCTCTCTCAACCTCACGTTACCTATCTATCTACCTACCCTGTCTCTTTAACGCAATTCTCTTTCTGACCGATTATTCAATATTTACCGCGAGTCAGGGGTACCTTTCAATTTCGATTTATCAAAAAAGTGACAGCTGTGTGTGAGAAAGACGATAGTGTCATGCGGGCACAGAAATGGATAACCTTCTATATCATCCCTTAATCCTGCTTACTATCACTCTCTTAGGCCAGTTCCGACCCTGCGCGATCAGACAAATGCGGATTGTCGTGTCGCACGTTGTCTTACGAAACTTGATAAATATATACAATATGTCGCATCAAATTGGTCACACGTAACAAGATTGAAACAAAAAAAAATGCGTTGACGTGAAAATATATCTTGTACGTTTTAAATAAACTCGAAAAAAAAATTAAATTTGTGTTAGTCTGTGTGCGTGAGATAATAATAATAAATTCTGTTTTCGAAATTTACACATATGTGAAAAGATTAAATCTGTCTATTAATATACGCCGATGATTAGATTCAGCTTAAATCTTGTATCTACACAATTTGACTCAATAATCACAGTAAACGAGATAGAGTAAAACAGTCGTTCGTCATGAAAGGATACGTCCCTTCTGGTCCGCCGCAATGTTGCGGTCGATGTAATTCAATTAAGCCGTTGCTATTGTCACACCGTCACCCATCCGCAGAAAGCTTCAGCTGCGCGAAGATAACTTTCGAAATACATGCCCTTCTACACCCGTAATATTCTATATGTGGCTCGCTCGCGTCGTCGCTTCAAATATTGTTGTCTATCTATATTTGCACTTTATGACATTTACTACATTGTAGTGTCTCATATTAATCTGTTCTTGCAGCACGTTTATTGCGACATTTTGACTCTTCATTCAACTCATTTGAGTTTTCTTCTGAAAAACCTCGATGTACGCAAAAGTACATAATTGTTCCGTGTCACGGCATGTTATGGCGGATGTCGTAACGTCTCCTTCGATGCTGCTCCGATACAAAAGTAGCAAGCAAGATACGAACCCTCTCCCCCATGAAAAACACTCAACGCACGTTTGTCCCCCATCGAAATGAGACGGTCGTCGTCGTCGTCGTCGTCTAAACGCGCGCCGCGTGTTTCCACGCTGACGCATGTTTCCACGTATGTATCCACGTTACGCGTGCTCGTATGTTGCAAGGACAATAAAAGCGTATATCCTCACAACTCTCTGTCCCGCGCGCTCGCCACCTTACCTTTTCTCTTCTTCTCTTCTCGGCGTGTCAGCAGCCGGGAACATTTCCATTTTATTGGACGGCAGAGAAACGAGTATCGCGCGAGGGACGACTCTTCTCTCGGCCCTAGAATATATAGGAATCCGAATTGGGTAACGTGCGGGCACTCAGGACACTGCTCCTGGATGCCGCGACGCATCATCTGCATGCCAGTCCTGACCGACAGCCACGTCGGTTGTCGCGTTCATCCGGGACGTTGTGCTTCTGTGCGAACGCGCTTGAATGCCGGGTGTATAGAGGAATGGAAAAGCAAATTATAAAATACAGAATCGAAAAATGTTAAATATATTATCTGTGTACTTATTTAGCGTTTAATAGTTTAAAATCATGTCATTTTTATTAAAAAAAAAAAAAAAATACAAATAGTAGAACATGAAAGATAACTCAAGATATTAATTGCGAATCGATATCTTTTATAAGTGAATCTTCACAAGTTCACTCTCAATAATGAGAGAGAAGGAGAATTGAATATATAATTTTGCTTATCTATATATGCATAGAAAAAAACCTCGAACTACATCGATCAAAGTGATCCATTAGAACGAAGATGTGCTATCTTTAGCTACTGTGACGCAAGAAAAATTCATTTTCTATTATAAAGTTATAGGCTTGTAAGTGAATTAGAGAAGACAAACGGTGTGAGGAAAAAGGCGGTTGCGGGCGTAATGGCGAGTGCATAGAGAGAGAAGAGAGAGAGAGAGAGAAAGAGAGAGAGAGAGAGAGAGAGAGAGAGAGAGAGAAAATCACCTTGATGATGTAATTAAGACTCAGTATAAAATTACCGTGAAACTCCACATCTCTCTCTCTCTCTTTCTCTCTGAAAAGCTTGCAAGGTTTAACGCTAAGGAAAGATATTTCCGGCACACACCCAATGTTCGTGCGCAACTAGACGCTACTCCAAAATGGAACGGCGAGCAATTCCTGGTCGCCGTACCCGACCCTTAACGCATGAATAACTTTAGTAGCTCGCTCTTGCGCATTTTCCCGACATTTCATTGTCTTCGTGTGACCCTCTCATTTTTTAATTATCCGAATAACCTCTCTACATGCACGCAATTATATATTACATAATTTTACAACGTTGTTGGATGTCACTTTTTTTTTTAAATTAGCGGAAGACAGCGATCTAGGTAGCGCAGAGTGTGCGTGCGGACATAGCCGCCCTTGTGAAATGGAGCATTATCGCGAGCGGTAATTCCTCGTCCGGTCGATTTCGCCCGGTTCGATCAATTTTTTTTCGAGTTCTTTGATTTTTCTCGTATTATCAATCGTCACGCGAGTTGCTCGTGATTTTCTTACATCACTTCTGTAGATCAATGTGTTCTTAAGAGTGTGCAGCTTACCGATCCAACGATACAGCGACGAAAGTTTCCGTTACATATAATAAAGGTGGATGCATACCACGTACCTATATACGTACATTTCTGGAATGGAATGGCGGACGATTCTTGGCCAGTGCCCTCACCTTTCTCGCGTGAATAACTTTATTCGATTCGCCGGATTCTCTCTCTTTCTCTCTCTCTCTCTTTCTCTCTCTCTCTCTCTCTCTCTTTGATTTACTCTCTCTTTCTCTCTCTTCTGCGAACCGACCTGGTAATCGGTTTACTCTGAGGCATTCGCCACGAAAGTACGTCATTCAGGATTATTGCGTCAGATGAATCCACTACTATACGACCCGCACGACCCTCTCCGATATCTACTTGTATATGTGTACAATGGTACAGAGAGTATTGCGGTTACAGTATCGCGATAATGTAATCCAATTAAATGATTATTACTGTTTTGCGGTGTGACAAATACGTGTTGGATTTCTCATTTACTGATCATTTATTACTTATGGTCAATTACGGTCATTAATGATTGTAAATTGCTATTTTTTTTATTTCTCTTTATATGAGTTATTAAAAGAATCAATGTGAGTGATATAATTTAATTATTTTGTATATCTATATTATACATATTTATTTATTATATTATTATATTTATTATATCTTATATTTTTTATTTTTTACATATCTTTGACCAGTAGATCAAAGATATATATAAAGGTAAAAATTAACGTTTTTATGTAAATAAAATATAAAATTGTATAAATTTAATTTAAGAGAAAGAAAACGTAACATATTAAATATTTTAAAAACGTAAAAAGTCTCGAAAGAGCGAAATTCAACGATTAATGTTGCAAAGCTTTGCACTTATGAGCGACAGAAAATGACTTGGATCTTTCACTTGCGACTTGCAACTGTCGCTCGTATAGAATTTTTGAAAGACTTGTGGACCACACATAGCTTATGCGGTCTTTACGTTTCTTAGGGCATTCATGAGAGGGACATGAATGCATGTATAGCTTTGCAGGCGCAGCTGTGGCATATACTCACAAATATGAAAGTAATATTTAATTTATCGTCCGGGATTATGAAAGAGAACGTTTAAAAAGCCGTCTGTGCGGGAGGACGAGCAAAGATAGAATGAATTCGTGCGGTGCCGTGGTTGAACTCTCACGAACAGAGAGGATCCTGAATAATATATGGCGATCTTCGGAACCGCCGTGTATAATTTCCCTCGGATGCCGAACGGATGTACGATTCTAACGATCGGGGAATCGTGAAAACATCCAAAAACGGAACGGAAAGTATGTAGTATTTAACTTTCAGACAGACGTTTCCTTTCTACGTGCCGCCTCTCAGCTATAATTTTTTCTTTGTATACATTCGATCATTTTAATTGCCTTTGTGCTTCTATGCCTACTATACTCGATGCTATCAATTAACGATTGCAGTTATAATTAATCGTAGTATTATATTATCTGCTAATTATAATTATTATTTTATAAAGCGAAGAGTAGCTTTCCCTATGCGTTGAAATGTCATTCGTGTAAATTCAATATGTTTAATCGAGAGTAACGCAATATGTATATTATATGAATATCATTCTATTATACATAAAGACAATTATCTTCACAATTTTGACTTTATCTGAAAATATCAAAGACAAAATGGTTTTATGATTTGTTATAACAAATTATTACTACATAAGAGAGAACAAGGGTCACAGCGTTCAACGGGTCGAACCGGTCACTTCAATTACAAGAATTTTAAAGAATTATATATATTACGTTTTATTTAATTTATTTTATATAAAATTTATCTAAACTAATGTAATATTACATACATGCATATATGAGTAAACCTAAAAGAAAGATACATTCGATGAAAAACCAATTTAACATGAAGATATTAATAATTTTTCATAAATGTGCGTCATTACCCTGTTCTCCTCTATATGTACACGCGTTTAGAATAAATCAACAAATATTTATTGCTTTTATGTATTTAATGAATTAATCTGGCCGAAATAGTATGGTATTATAATCACAATAACGCAAACTATTATTTTGACTGTCACACAGCAAGATAAATCGGCGATAATTAAGTGAGACTTCGACGAGAATGTAGTGGACATTGGGAGCTACATTATTAATGTTCGGCAGAACAATCGTTTTCTCTATTCCGTTTTCTCTATTGAACCTGTCATTCCCTTCGCCTTCCGTCTCTCATCCCCTAATACAGGCCAATCGAATTCAGCGGCATACTGGCTCTGGTTTTATGTGATTAACGTTTAATTATAATTACGGATCACTGATGCCGATAAACTGCCATATAGCAATCCTCGTTACCGTCCGCGGTGATTGGAGTCTGATGCGTTCAACCTCTCAAATCCTCCGGAAATTGGAAAAACAGAGAGATCGCGAATGCGATCATTATAGACGGAAAATAGATTTTTTTTTATTTTTTTTTATTTTTTTTTTTTATCAGAAAAAATCGGATTCTGAGATTATTTCACGATTACACGCTGGTTTTCAATTATCTTTAGCGGTAAGACATTAATTTAATTACAATCGATCAGCTTTGCTGCGATTTAGGTAATCTCTGTATCTTCAGTGGTGCTTCATCATCGGAGAATGACAACTTACAATAATTGCTATTACAGGATATCGTATATTTTACAATAGTATCATGACAAATTATAGAGTAGATACTTTGTGCCCATGACGTAGCGTGATCGTGCATAAATTTGTGCGATGTATTATCTCTCGGTAGCGCGGAAGAAACTGATAGACACTTGAGCAAACATGTCGATTATAGACTCCGCCTCACTTTGCAATGAACGTATAAATGTATGAATTTTTATAACCAGTAATTTGATGTAATCTTACGCCACATTTACATTATTTATAGATGCTCACGATAAGAAGGTATATATTGTATTATATTTTGTCACGTATATCTTCTCATGTACATGGGAAAAAAGTTTTGTTATTACATGACCAGCAAGAACAATGTTGTTGAGTTTACTGAATTTTTTGTTTTATCAACAGAGCGTTTTGTTGGCAAAAGAAAAATCTCAATAAGCTTAGCAAAATTTTTCTTGCTATTGTAGTTAATAATTTTCATAGTTTCTTGCTATTCTAGCAAATTTTTTTCCGTATATACAACAAAAATAATTTTTGATAAATTATACATACGTTATACATGTTTATACATATATTATACACAATTTTTGATAAATTATACAAATAATCTTTTAGATAAATTATATATGATACATAAAAATTACATACAATATAGCTATATATATAAGCTATATTGAATATAGTACTTTTTACGATGATTTTATCGCTTTTCAATTAAAATGCATTAAAAATAAATACCGCGCGCTTGTGCGCAGTTGCGCGCACGTCAGTAGCGTAAGATAAAAGGATGTAATTAAATATTTCATGTGCCATGAGCCGATAAATGAATTCCAATTTCTAGTTTGAAGAGAATATTTTATTCAGAATTAATTTTGCAATGTAAATATAACAGCAAAAGTAATTCCAAAATAAAAATAGCTAGTCCATATGTAAAAAAAAAAAAAGAATAGTACGCTATAATATATATATAATATAAATCTGTTCGAAAACGTGTGCGATTCTAAAACGGCGAATAATCTTTCAACTTCGACCTTCGTCAGAGAAAAGACCGACACAACGGATCGCGGGAATACATCGCGCCGAAACGAAATCGAAGTTTGAGCCGTTGTCGAGACATCGATAACTGTAAAGATAGGATTATTCCCAAGCTAGATGGAAACGATAACGTGCGAAAACCATAAATTATGTTCGTGCCCGAGTCGTATATCGCGGTTATGTCTCGTCCGAATAACGGCTAACGGGATTCGTTTTGGGAATAAAAATTGAATTGTATACTGTTTGCAACAACGTGCGAAATATATTCCATCACGTGGCCGATCGTTTGTCATGTTTCAAAAGCACGAATTTACGTAATCGCATAACGATGTATGCGGATTACACGATGAATGGCGGCGCTATAATTTCGAGTGGATTGTGCGGCGTACATGAAATCCTTCGATCAACCGAAAGCAAGTGTCCGATAGTATACGACATGCTCATGCACTTCGTCGAAACAATGAGCTTTACAATCAATTGCACACAAATTGCTACAAATATTTGCATTATTGTTTAATTAGTAAATGACATAAAATAAAACCACATACACACACACACACACACAAATATATGACGGATAAAATCATACTCATTAAAGAGACTATTATCTTTCCCTCAGTTTAAATATCCCACAAATCCAAATATCCCTCTGTTCGCATTTATAACGTCCTTCGCTTTTCGTCGTAATTTGGAAGATAATCTCCCCGATCGCTGCTTAAATATATAAATTCGCCTCGGATAAAGGGTTAATAACTGATTCGCTATCACGTCTAAAAGATAGAAGATTGTAAACGAGCGCTCGGAATTATGACAAATGCAAACAGATAATATAGACATTTCTAAGACCGTGGCGTCACGTGCGTAAGCGCGACGAGAAGGGATTTACGTTCTCAGTGTGTTGCAGTCAACGATAAATTTAGATTTTCAAGCGATCGAAGTGAGATTTGTCGTATTAATTTGCGTGGATAGAAAACACAGTTTCTAAATTTTCTTTGAGAGAGAAAGAAAGAAACGCAAGAACGCGAGAGAAGAAACGAAGGAAGAAATACGCCGCTTCTGAGAAGAAGCGACGTCTTCGTAAATCTTAAGCGGAATCTTGGCTCGATATGAGCCCTGCTTATAGGTTTACACTTGTAGGCACGGCAAAGCCTTGAAGGAGCCTATATATCGAACATTTTTGTGCCCGGCACGGAGAAGATGATTCGACGCGGATATCCTTCGAAGGGACACAAAAGATACGCAAGAATGTCGGGCGTGTGATCGATCAGCTGCTTGGCGATGAACATATATATATATATGTATATATGTATAGATATAAGAGGTGTGTGTGTAAGCGCACGTGGAAGTAAATTTTGGAGTTCTCCGTCGTGTCGTGCTTGATAACCTGAAAAGCACGCGCGATCGATTATACATGAAACAAGAGAAACGAGTATTCCACAAGTTCGTTTTAGAGAGAATAATTATCACGGAACTCAGAACACGGTGAAGAGAGATAAACGATACTTAACTTTATTAATGCTATTAATAGTACATTAAGAAAGCTAAAGTAATTTGCACTTTCTCTCTTTGTCTGTGTGTCTGTGTGTTTCTCTCTCTCTCTCTCTCTCTCTCTCCTCTTGTTTCTTTCTATTTAAGATACAAAAATAGAACAAAAACATTTTCTTTTACAATTTTTATATCTCTTATTTGCTATTAAACGTCTCAAAAGAGCGAGCAATATTACGAGAGAGTTAAGACGCGATTGCTAAGAGTAAAGTTTTTTTTAATGATATGAATTATTTTTGTCTGTCTCTTTCCGCACTTCAGTTGGTAAATGAAAATGCCGGGTTTTGAAAAGAAAATATTATTAATACGAATCTCTCTTTCTTTTTTTCTCTCTTTCTTTCTTTTTTTCTCAAGCGCCATTGTGCTTTAAAGAACGAAAGAATGGATTTATAGAAATGAAGATTCAAGGAAAAACTCGGCGAGAGGTAAATGTCAAATAAAAATCTGGAATCTCATCGAAAGCACAACGTTATTTTTATCTAACATCTCATATGCTCTCGGTCTAGTATCTTTTGTTCGACATGACGTTCCCTATTGAAATGCTTAATGACACGTGCGCGCATCTGTCGCACATAGAGCGTCGTCATTGCACGCGTTTTAACGTAATGAGGGAAACGATGCAAAGCGCGTAGGTCTTAATGTCAACCCTAAAATAACCAACCAGGAAGAGGGCATTTTTGTTTTTGTGACGATGCGAATCAAATCGGGTGCACACGATTTACGCGTTTGCTTCTTCTCTTCTCTTGTTAAAAATGTTTCAACGCTCGAAGTACTTAAGCATATGTTTAGTAACGGACGTTAATCAAACACACTAACGCTATTTCAGCTTAAATGAATCTTTTTATTTATTAACACAAGTTCAAACCGCGTAAACTAATTTAGATCGCACTTAGCAATAATTTAGTCGTGTCATTTCATTTACTATTCGTAACATAATAAATATTAATTCGGCTGTCACAAATTACGGTCAATTTAACATCTAAGAATCTAAGATTAAAGCTGTCGGATGAACAAATATCGATTATCATCCGAATGAATTCTAATAATTGTCACAAATTAGTTTTATTCGCGTTCTATATGTTTAGAACAACTAAGCGAAAAACTAAGATACTGAATGCACTATATCTCTGCGCCTATTTTGAACTGTTCTCATTGTTCTCGCGCTACAACGCGCAAACTTCCAAAATTGTGAATTGATCTTTTTTATCGGGTTATAATAACATTATCTCGATCTGTCTGCGGCTGACCCAAATAACGCTGTTTCTCTTCGACATGCACATTTTCCATTTAACCGTTAATATCATCGATCGGACGGGATAGCGTAGCCGGAATAGCGCAGTTGCGACGGGCATCGGCACGCCTCGCGAAGCAACATCATCCTACGCGGATGCATCGTGTTTATTATTAATTCATCGGAGCGTCGATGCTTCACTCACGATCGCGTATCAAACGATGAATTATTATTATATTTCCTCGGGGGTGCGACGTCGGGGCCGGCCGTGCCTTTACGATCCTTCTCACATAAGGTAACGAGTTTTGATCGATAGCCCGATGTCAATGACACCCCGCGCTTCTTGTTATTTTATAAAAGCATCGACTATTAGAGAGATAACCGGCGTGTATTAACGGCGCGATCTCGTCTATTTTAACCGGCCTTTCGCACATATCGGCGTCCGCGTCCATTTATAAATACATATATGTATGTGAATTTATATAACGTAAATAAAATTGACATCTGTGAAACTTTAAACATAGTTGTCGCGAAGTTTTGTTCTATATTTATACGAAGAATAATTTTGTAAAATAATTGCAGACAACGTTGTTTCATGCAGTTTCAAATAAATTTTCTTACTTTTTTTTTAAATTAAAATTACGAAGTTAGGAGTACATATTTGTTAAATATACATTCACATCTGACACCTTAATGACACCTTAGTGACACCTTAATGACATTAAAAATGAAAACATATAAAATAATAAAGCAAAGCGAAGTCGACCAACGCGTCAACTGCGTACACACGTCAAAAATATACGAGGGTATATCATCGATGTGGCTACGGGATAGCCACAAAATTCTTTGCGTGCAACCAACACGAGACACGCAATCGTACGTTTTGCCGTGAAAATATTTCCATGACAGTGGCCTAACAATAACCGAGGGTCACGTCAGCTCATATTATATGCCTTGACTATGCGTACGTAAGAACAAAAAGGTTCGTGATAACGTCGCTGATTAATGAAAGTCCATTGTAGGAAACATGTTTCTTTTCTCTCTGAAATTAGCATCGTATTTTTTTAATTACAACCTGATTGTAATCCTGCTTTTGCAGATAAACACAGAGGCGATACACTGATTACCTCGTTCGTTTCCAATAAATCAATAATTAACGTTGATCACTCATTCGTCTTGTCTCTCGCTGAACGTCACAAATAAATAATCGGCCGCATGTAAATGTATGTGATTAAGCACGACAATTCTTATGATTGGATCGCAACGCAAAAGCTACGTAGAAATGAATGCATTAACGTTGCGTTGTACCACACACAACCGTATACACGGTTTTGTAATTAAGGTCATCATTTTAATATTTACTCGTTTTAATTATCTCTCTACGTAATGAGAAGTTTGTATCGCCGACGACTATAGTCCGGAAACTCCGCGGTTTCACCTACGCTTACAAACTCAATTATTAACGTATCCTTTCCCTTAGCTTATTACGAGTTAATCGCGGTAGCTTGCCGTTTTCCGGGGATTTGTTACGACACCGAGCTTGCTTGCGCGCCCGTAGCACCTGTGGTATTGTTGCACCTGCGCTGCGACAAACGGCGTTGCATACCATATGCGCATGGTTACGCGCGGTTTTATCGACTGGCTGTGAAAAAAAAAAGTTATGATTCCGGATAAAGAGACGCGGGCGTGAAACAAAAAAAAGTGAGAGAGACAGAAAGAGAGAGAGAAAGAGAGAGACAGAAAGAAAGGGAACGCGCGCGGAGAATCGCGAACGCATTTGCAATTTTGCAGTCGGTCGTGCGTATTGTGTTGGCGGCCGCCAACGTGGACGGCAGAATGTAAAATGCGGAAGAATTGCTCGTTGGGAAAAGAGAGATCGAACAGAAACGAGGTCGGGAAAAAAATTGAACCCGCGGGATTTCATTGGCGCGCCGCTACACACCTACTACCGCCATGGTCAGTTTCTGGCGAGTTATCCCCCCGGCAGAGTGAGGATGGAAATCAAGAACGCGCGAGAGCGTGGTTGTGCGTTTCCAGGCGATAGTCGCAACCGCGCCGTTTTGCGCTATTGCGCGATAACAATAATGAAACATTCATAGGAAGTGTTTGAGGGATGCTAATAATTAAAAAAAAAACTGATCTAAGCGCGCGTAATTCGGGAATATAGGTGATCGGATGTCGGAAAATGCGTACGCATTTACGCGTACGGGTTTACATTTCCACGGCCGAGAGATGAACGTATCAATTTCAAAAGCACTCCGCGCGATGTAACGACGTAAACTCGGATTTCCCGTGGAAACTGTGCGGCGCTCAAAACCTATATCAAACATAACGTAAGCGAGAAACGCGCGCGATTTTGGCGAAATAACAGAGACGTGATTGCGTGATTTCGACGATACAACGCAAGAATCCCTTACGTGGCTCCCGCATAACGATTAATCTCGATCTGAAACATTTAGGCGCGACGCGCATCGATCGCGCGCAGACGATCGGATGTTCTCTTAACTACGTGAGATCGCCTCGCGAGATTGAACTTTTTCCAGGGTTTAGATCAGTTTACGGAAAGTTCCGGCGCATTCAGCTCCACGTTTCACATCTCTTAGATTACAAATTTCTGCCGCGCGCTGATATAACGTACAGCACTATACTCTCGCGGGTGTATATACTTCTCTGTAATTCGCTGCATACAGTACGTGGTATGCATTTCATGCAACAACGTAGCCTCGGGTTTATTAAGGTTTTCGCTATCATACGGAAATAAACTCGCGCAAGCAACTTTTTTCGCGCTAGTTTGAAAGTTTTTTTTTTGTATTTTAATTATTGAACTGTTTCTATATGAAACTGTCAGTTTTTAAAAAATCAGTTTTGTGAAATCAGTAACATCATTTGTTTGATTTTGATGACCCAGTAAATGTTTCAATACGTGTCTGATATAACTGTCGAAGTGGACATTTTATTTCTGTATATCTATATGTCACAGAAACAAGCCGGAGGTTAATTTCATGACATAGTAATAAGAAAGGAAAAGTGTTACTTGACATCAGAGTGGCCGGGGCGAAGAATTGAACTGTGCGGTAAAAAGAATGAAAGAACGAGTCCAGTCAAACTGCCAATATATTTCTACAGATTTGTAGGCGCCGAGGGCCTCTTCTACTTTGCCTTTTCGCCGAGATATCACGGCAACTTTTCGCTAGCCGTAGCACGCCGGCGATAAATAACGCGGGCGTGCATTATTTGTCGACTTTCTCGATCATCTGGATCGAACCTCGCGCGCACAGATAGAAATTTAAGACAATCCGTCTTTTATTGGAGGATTACAGCTAAATAACTAACTTCTTTTAATTTAACTTTTTAAAAAATTATTAAGGTGACAGATTTGAACTTTCTGCGTTCAATGTATCTTATTATTAATATCTGTAATATTTCTTATATCTACAGATAAACTAACTTCCATTCACAGTTAAAGATCTTTTTTAGAATCATACAATTCAGGACTTCAACCTTTAAAATCGATGGCATAGTTTCCGAGATATCGAGCTGTTTAAGTTATGTGGGCTATCCTGTATATGCGTATATATATAGATATGATATATATAATATATATATATATATATATATACCATATCTATATATACATATATACATATATACAGTAGATATTGTGATATTTCTTATTTACATGTACAGATGTCTTGCTTTTTTTTTTATACATATATAAAATTATTTGTGTGATTGTTTTTAATATTTTTTTAAAAAAGAACAACCTTAGTTATAAAAAAAATTTATCTTTTATTAAAATCTCTCTCTCGACAGACAAATTTACCTTGCGAAATTGAGAGAGATTGATTATTCCCAGTAGCCGCGGCAAAATTATTTCAATCATAAACATCGGCGGCAATGGCGAACCTTACATGAAATTCAGCTGGTCCTTACGAGCTAATCTAAAATCGATATTTGCTATAGTCCGTTAATTTCGAAGACCATAAACGACCTGAGGGCAGCGAAATGCCCCGGCGATTCCGGTGTGTCACATAGCCCAGGCATTTATTACGAAAGATTTCGGAAATCCATCGAGCACACTAAGAGGCGCCATATCTCGGCCGTAAGGCTAACACACTGGTCACCGTGCACTGTATATACGAGAGGTATCCATTAACTAAGCTCATAATCCCTCGGTTAAGTTAGCACATGGTGCGACGGACCATCGTCCACCGTTTTCGTGCTAACACGTTAGTCGCCTCTGATTCTGTTCGGCCGATCTTATCCCCACGAACTCCTTCGGCTTCTTCGCCGGATACATTCACTTTGCCAGTAATTCCCTTGTTTTATGGCTCGCCTTTTCTTTATGGCTTGTATCGTTCGCTCTATCGAACTGTTCTCTCTATTTTTCTAAATCAACACCTTCGACTACTTATTTTTCGTAAAATAAATGGTAAAAGACGCCGCTTTTAGAGCTCGACTGTTGTCCGGAAAGTAAATCTTCGCAGAAATTCGACCTTCGAGCATCGGTAGCCGCCTTAGTTGCTTCGCGCCATTTCTCGTAAGCCCGATAAGAACGAAAAGTTTGGATAGAAGTGAAAATACTTAGTTTAGCAAAACGCTCGAATCCGTTGTGAATTAATCATAAGAAAATCAGACGTGAAGCAAATAGAAAATTTCTATATTCTAGAAATAGAAAACAAAAACCAAAAGACAAATAAATATAAATTATTGTCACACTAATATATTCTGACTCATGTAATAAAACTTAAATGATAGGATTGCGTAACACATATATTTATTTATTCGTGTCAATCTAATTGTGAATGGTTCAAGTTTTCATCGTACATCGTAATATTTCATTGGATACTGAGCAACGCGATGCTGGAACAAGGTTTAACGACTGCCTGTACTCTTAGTGACGAAGTGCAGTGTCACATTCTCATAGTAAGCCAACGATAGTAAGGCGATCCGCTTTACTATCGGATGAGAAATTATTCGCAAGGATACTCCCGACACGTGAGCGCTTAACTCGAAATGAAATCGGAAAATGAATTACGCGTATGAAAACTAGGAAATACATTCGAGGTTAATCCCGGTTAACTTTATTAACAATTTAGAAATGCTCGCCAATTCGTATTATGACCGGTATTAAAAGCTTTGACACCGCTTGCTTGTACATGTCGTATGAATTAATTATTATGCAATTTATTAAGAGAATTTACGCGATATGTTGAAGTCACCGACATTCTGATTAATTTTGCACTATCAATTAAAAAATAATTGCCGCGGATTATACAGAAGCTCGTTATTACACCACTTTAGATCAATAAGCGGCCATGTTGAACGACCATCACATTCTGATAACAAGAATTTGCATAATTTTGAAATTAATCGACTTTTCTGCTCATTTTTGGAGCAGGGGAATGGAAAAGGTGTTGGTCTGATTATGAACCAATATCAGCTCTTTGTCGCCGACAATGTCATCTAATCAGTATAATGGCCGCGTTATTATTAACGAACATTTTAATTATTTCGATGAAGTAGTTTTATCTTGTCAAACATATTATCTTTTTTTTTTTTTTTTTTTTTTTATTAAAGTTACAGGTTTTATTAAAAACCTGTTTGCGGCAATTAACTTCCACACTGTAAATCTCGTACCACTCGAGACCACAGGACCACCGAATCGGTCATTTATTTATTTGTGTAACTATTTTTTATTTTTTGATTACACACATTTGTTTAAGTGTTCAAGTAATACATGTTACAACCATCTACTTGTGTTCTCTTTAGTTTTAAAGTCTCGTGTTCAACAACGAGGTCCGATTGCATCATAAAGCATTTAACTGGCGGTCCCCTAGTAGTATTACGTACAATTTTCTTCGCATTATATCTAATTGACCGGCTGATGTCAGTGCGTCCCGTCTCTTTCCGTCATGTATCGATCCCGGAATTATAGGGCGATTATACGGTGCACCCATTGCTGGTGCACAATTCAGTACTGAGTTTTGCTTGTTGGTAAGTTTCGTTTTGATTGAGAGCAATCAAATTGTTGCAAATTGACAGATATCATTTCTTAAATACTGTCTCGATAAATCAGATAAATAATACATAGAGTCGCACACTCGCAAGAGATAATTACGTATTTCTACCGTCAAAGAATATTAATAAGATATGAGAGTCAAAATTTTTTAAAGCACAATCTATATCAAGGTATATTTTTTCTACAAATAAAATAATTAGAAAAATATTTTTCCTAAATAACATAAAATAATAAAACTTGCAATAGATGGGTTCAAGAATTTTAAATCAATTTATTCATTGGAGTCTATTAATGAATAAATTCACGAGAACAGACATTAAATAAGTAAATTGTGAAATAAATCTTAAAGAGACGTATCTACGCTTTATGATGCGTGTACACACAGTTCATATTAACGTGTAATCATTGTTTAGAATTGCGTGTCTATGAACGATTTATCATTAGCTTCTGAAACGAGAAAAAGAGAGAGGGGGAAAGAGAGAAAACAAAATACTCGAAG
>QVOB01010930.1:0-17581 GCA_014839585.1 Pseudomyrmex concolor | reverse complement strand
TTTTTAATATACTTCTTTTTTATAAACCAAAAAGATCAAAACGTATTCAAAAAATCGCATTCAAAAAATCAATTATTTCTTTCTGGATAGATAGATTTCTTTTCTACATTTTCATTTTGTGTCTGAAATCTTAGAAAATGCCAATTTTCTATATATACTTTTATATATGCTTTTTATATATGTGTAGTTTAAAATAATTTAAATGTTTTCATAATTATCGTGTTATAAATTCTCGACGCATTCTTTGATTATATCTATAAAAGTAAAAACCAAGAGCCACAAATTTACCGTAATTGCATCAGTTCTATTACTCAGCGTTAATAGCTAACACGATAATAGGGGGTCTCCTTATAACTCGACTGGCCTTCTCTTTGCCTGGCTTCACGTTAACAACAACGGATGCTGTCGTAAAAGCGACGAGAAACGCTCGTTACACGCGGAGGAATGCGGACGAGACGTTTCCGCGACGTAGTCCGTTCGCGGATGTTATCTCGCACGGCTCTTTTGTCCGCGCGGAGATAGCAAAGAGGCGTCATGCGGCGCGAACGAGTAACTTGCGGGGGTTGCTTTATGGGGAGATACTTTTCCGCGCTTTACACACGCATTTAGTCTCGATTGGTAGTACAGCGAGATTGTGCTGAATTTTGTCCCATCGTTATTCTCTCCACTAAGCAATTCTTATACATCCGACATTTTTATGAACTCTAGCGAGCGACGAAATCTATTTGTCGGTCCTCATGTTTTTAGATATATCTCTTAAGGTCATTCTGCATTAAGCGTAAGCAACCGACCGCATGATCGCAAGCAGTACCGTTTCCGGTCGTCGCAAACAGTAATTGCAATTGCTGAGGTTCAAAGTTTGCGCCTCGCGATCGATCGCTTGCGATCAATACAGAACGACCTTTATTACAATATATTGTCACGAGCATGACCGGATAATGTCCCGATGAAAAGACAATCTCGCAACTGTTATTATATTTGTTACGTGCTTACATCGCGGGATACGCTGACTATTATGCTGTGTACATGAAGCTTTAATATTTTTTCGACGTATTTAGAGTAGTTTTCGTTAAATCACGTGTCACTTACGTGACATTCGTACAAAACGGTAAATAGAACGTTGACATTCGTACATTGTCACGTTTTATTTACCGTTTTAACATGATACGTAAAATTAGAGATTTTGCTGATTCATGTAATAGAACAACACAACTCATCAGCTTGCAAACTGATTTGTTCTTTCATATATTTGATTCCACGATAAAACGTGCAAAAACAAAGCGGATTTTACGACATTATAAAAATACTTGCTTCAGCACTCTTCCTCTTTTGCGGTTTTATGAAGCTTAATATGTTGTGAATCGCACGGAAGTAGGTATAACACAAGAATTGCAAATTGTCGCGTAACATTTAGAAAGAAGATTACGCGATCGTTTTGCGTCGAGAATTATAATAAATCACTTACAAGTTTGTTTCACAAAATTTCACAATTCGCAAAATTTCAATTCAAAAAAATAAATCTCGGTCCATGCGGACTTCTCAGAGTTTTTCATCGCATTACGTGGACGTTATCCATCCAAATAAACACACACGAGAGATTCGCGATTGTAATCGTAGCCGATTATCTTTCGACGGCCAGCGAGACGAACGTCACACGGCAGGACGAGCTCTCTGTTTGATCCTTACCTGTTATCGTGACGATAACGGCGATCGCTTCTAGCCACAGGTGGCGAACCTCCATCTCGTTTGCTGAGTGTAAAGCTCTCTTAGAGCGTTGATCTTAGCGGCAATCTCTACTGGATTCACAAGCGCTCACTGACAAAACACACTCGCGCGGTAGTATTTCCGCGCGTAGTTAAGAGGCGTAAACAAAAGTACACGATGCTGCTACGCAAGACCACATCTGCGCACGATCTTCGTCTAGTGTCACTTTTTCTCGCACGCAAAGTCGTCGCACATCTGCGGCGGTGTATCGCGTTTACCGCGCGTTATTGTTGGGGCAACGCATGCACCGTCGAGATGTCACCGTCCCGAGATCTCGCCGACACACCGCGAGAATCTTTTCGTTCTCTTCCGAAGTTCCACAAAATTCGAAATTCATACGCGTAGGATTTCAATTCGTACGCGTAAGATTTTTCATTCGCGTGCGCCGCGAATTTCACGAACTTTGTTTTTAAAATCCTCTCTCGCTCTCTTCTCTCTACTTTCCTTTCGTGTTTTTTTTTTTTTTTTTTAATTTTCCAGTAATCACGGCGGGGATTCTGTCCGGCGATCGACGATGACGAGTGTTATTGATCACCCTCGTGGCGACGAGCGTGCGGCACACGAGCACGAGAACGGGAATTTTAAGCACTGTTGACACCGTAATTGAACGTATATCTGCACGGGATTGCAACGGACGAGACTGAGCGTCGCCGCGCGAAGTAGTTCGGTTGCGAGTGCGCGACTGCGCCGATCGGCCCTTTCATCCCCGCCACACTGCGCGCTCACGATCTCCGTCACACCTCCCCTCTACACGTGCGTTTGCTTCCTCGCTCTTACGCGCGCGAAGGATTTCCCGCTTCCACTCGCATCCTGGACCTTTTTCTTTCTCCCTCCCCATCCACCGCACACGCCGTCACCCCCTTGACGCACACTTCTCGAACGAGCGTCCCGTGCGAGCACGCACACTTGGTTCTTCTCCTGCGAAGTGATCTTATTCCTCACCGACGTCACGCGGACGAACGGCAGTTCCGAAGCTGGTCTGATTCAATTTGTCGGTCGGCCGGAAAGTTTTTGTTGAATGCGGTTTGTTACGTGTGTCATCATTCAACCGGCATTAGGACCATTGTAGGCGCGCGCTGAATTCGTGCGGAATCTCGTCGGCACCGCGCGATTCCCTCGCTTATACGGCGCGCGTGTGTAGGACAAGGTCAGACATCCCGGTTTATCCTATGGGAGCGAATCCAAAGTTGAGAAAAAATGTTACGTGAGAATTACAATTTTTTTTCTCAGTTACGTTCGAATTCGCGATTAACGTTCAATCATTATCTCCTTGTTGCGATTCATTTTTCTCTCGGTGAGCAATTGATAACAATTGTGTGATAAAAATTGAAAAAAAAGAAATAGATTCTTTCATATTCTTCTCTTATCAAACGAGAATTCTCTTATCAAGCTGAGAATTTCTCTACTATTGTCTCTCAGTCAGAATTCAAAAACGTACTATCTATACCTAGAACTGTCGCGATACATCGAAGTTTCACGTGATGCACTTCGAAAACGTACATCTGCGTTCTCTCCGGAGTTGATTCTCTCGATGTTCGGATTGCATTACTCGCCGCAAACGGCGTCACGAGCTGCGTAACGACGTACGATCACTCGCTCTCTGAGGCCGCATTTTCGAAAACACCGAAGCACTTATACATGTATGCGGGAGCCGAACCGAATCGACATAATGTATCCGATGGTAGAAGTCACAGGTCACAGATCGATAGCCTAATTTCACTGCGGGGCCAGATTGGGAATATCTTTGTAATAGATATCACGGTATCAAACATAGCGATGCGATCTACAATAGATAAAACTGAAAATTCTATCGTGCTTCTATAATAATAATAATATAATAATAATAATAATAATAATAATAATAATAATAATAATAATAATAATAATAATAATAATAATAATAATAATAATAATAATAATAATAGTAATCTATAAATTTCTATGAAAAGATAATTGCATATTGACATAAAATACATTACGACAAGAGACGCGATTTATTCTGAACGTGAATATATTACGTGCGCGCCGCGAAAATTTCATTAAAACGAGTATATCATCAATTCGCAGCTTGCGTCGCATTTTGATCTGCACCGCGAAACTTGACTTACACCACTTTCAAGATTAACAGCTCAATTACACCCGCGAAACTTGGCCGCAATTCACGCCGCGGTATCTCGTATATCTCATTAATCGAGCGATTACGCGTTTAATGAAGTGCAAACGTCTAAAATGTACTCCGAGATTAATTGGTGCGCGGCGACTATTCTTAGACGCAGTCAAACTTTCACAGTCGGATATCTTGCTTGCGAGCGCGCGCGCAGAAAGGGATCCCGTGTTGGAAGTTCGCTGTGTAAGTCTTTAGATTAGAACGGGATAGTTCTGTTCGGATTTACGTGCGCGCGCGAATTTCTCCGAGTATAACTACTGTACAGATATACGAAAGTTCTCCGGGGCTTGTTTAGAGACTCCGCGTCTCTCGATTGCGCAAAGATTCGGAGAGGTAACAGTGTATAGAAAAGTTACCGAGAAGATAATATTCTCTCCGGGTCTTCTCTTCGTGTATAGCGCGTTCGTCGCGAGCTTATCCCGAGAGTCGATAAAAAAGCATCGAGCATTTGAAACATGAATCCGCATTTTCCATACAAATTTAGATTCCGTAGCGATATGCGAATATTCGTCGTGAACGGCGCGGCTATCAAAAGGCACTTGGCGCGCGCATTCATGAATCTCCGATGCGCGATTTGCCGCTTATAAACATGGAGTCGCCGCCGCGGAAGCGTCATGGACCGGTCAGCATGCTCTTTATGGCGTGCTACATCCACGCCCGCAATTTATCTTTCCCACCCGGTGCGGCCGGGCAGTCTTTTCCTTTGTCGCTTTTCTTTTCTCACTTCCTTCCCGTCTCCGGGGGGGGAGGGAGCTTCGCTCCCTTTCGTCTCGTGAATCTTGACCCCGGAAGTGCCGTGAGAGTCGGGCGCGCGTCGAGACGGAAGGGAGACGCGCGGAGAGGAAGGAAAAAGGCGCGCGAAAAGACGAATGGAAAAAGACGGTTTAAATATCACAGAGACATCATTCGTTATCGTCGCGTCGTTTATCCCATCGTCAACCTTTCTCTTTATGACCGTATAAAACAGCCTTTCATTCTCATTCATAGCGAGAGGACGCGCGCGACGAGACGCGACTCCGCTCGAGCGAGTCGCCAAACAGCCGAGAATCGCGCCGAGTCGAGATTCGCAAGATCGCACTTTAATAGGATAGCGAAGGGAGAGGAAAGAAGAAGAAGGAGCAAAAAGACGAGGGAGAGAAAACAGGACGCTTTTTTCGGTCGTGTCCCGAGATCCGGCATTACTCTCACGGGGACAGAAAGCACCGAGGTGGCGGCAGCGATGGCGGCAGCGGCGGCGGAGGGTTGCGACCCTTGAATTATCGCGCGCGAAGTTATTTCTTCTTTCTATATATATCGTTCTTTACCTCGGGGCGCATACATGTACGAGAAACGCCCAGGGCTGGACACCGCGCGTCGTCGGACACGGTGCTGCTGCTGGCCCGAGAAAGGAGAAAGGAAAATCCTAGAAAAATTATACGAGACTACAAATGCCGTGCACGAGCAACGTAGACACGTCAGAGCGATCTTTCTTCACTTGCTTTTTAAATTTATCTCGCACTCGCGAGCAAACACAAGCTCGAGTCTTGTTTTTTCAGCGGATTCAAGAGAAGAATAAACATGTGAAAAAAATTACGCGATTAAAATGTGCATATACGCAATCATCTTTCATCTTTCTTCTCGTAATTATCGAAGCAAGAGCTTGGCTCTCCTTTCTAACTGTGCTTTGCAAAAAACGAGCGGCGCATCGATTCACTTATAAAGCCGTCCCTGGACCGCGAAGATCTCGAACCCATGTGTTCCCGTTTGTTGGGTTCCTGGGACCGGCGAGAAATGTATGCGTTACCTACGAAGCGCGCGGCGAGTTGAGAGTTATGCGTTTTCGGACTCGCCGAGAGATATCGGCGAATAGAGTCGGTCGGGAAAAGAGAGAGATATGTAAAAACAAAAAAAAAAAAAAACCGCGCATCGCACATCGCGCACACAACCCCCGCCAGAAATATTGGATGACGCGTCACGCACTCTTCGGCGACCATCGAGGCACTCTCTCTCGGTTTTGTTTTTTTTTTCTATCGTTATGCTCTCTTTTTTACACGAGATGTATTTTACGAACCGCCTGGATTTCAAGCTCGTTTTGTCCACCCTCCAAACGCCGGCCGAGCGACGCGTGAGAGAAAGAAAGAAAGAGAGATTGTATCGCGCGAAAATCTTTCGCCAAACTTTTCCCCGGAGTACCAGAGCGAAGGAAACTTTGCTGTTTATGGAGAATTGATAAACGTGGCTCGCGCGCTCCACGAAAAAAAATTCTGTTTGCCGAGTTCGCTTGAAAGAAAGAGAGAAAGAGAGTTTCTCCGGTTGGATTAAAAATTTGTAGTTTAAACGCACGGTATACATTTCCTCTCGTGAAAGTAAATATTGAACGTGCGCGTCCGTCATGCGTCTTCATCCGCAACTGGATCTCGCCTGCGGGAAAAGAGGATAACATGCATATTATTTTCGTATTTTGTTTTAGGAAAAATGTGATAGCGATGTACAAACAGAAGAGAAAATTGATTTAGCCAACCGAATTGTTATCAATTTTTTCGGATATTTTTTTTTTTTTTTCAATTAGTATATAACTATTTGAAAAAAGAAATAGAACAGTACGATTAATCTTTAAGTAAGAATTATTCCCTGCATAAAGATAAACCTTTCTCGAAGGGGATTCGTAAAAACCATCGATCAATCGAAAAGATTGTTATTTGGAGAAATAAAAAAAATTTAATTTTCTCTCAACAAAAGTGACCGTTTTCTCTCTCTCTCTCTTTCTCTCAGGAACACTTGCGTAATAAAATATATCTCCGGCTCGATCTAGAAGTGATTTATCGAACTGGGAAGTTTCTTATCTCGCACGTTGTGCGTCACACGTGGAAAAAGAGCAATGAACGATTTCTCAACGCCGCCTTAAGCGATCGGAACTGGAAAATCGAAGTTCTCTCGCGCAAAAAAGATCGACGCGAATATAGAATGCGTAGACGCGCGTGCAGATTTGTGATGCGGGCGTCGTGACGACAATAGTTTAAAAAGTGAGTGTTTCAGACTTCCCTCTCTCTCTCTCTCTCTCTCTCTCTCTCTCGATGTACGCAAGCTTTATAGACGCACGACGTCGGAATAACAAATGCTCGGGAGACCGTTTCCTCTGGCTATGGTCTTCTGCGCGCCGCAGCAGCAATTTATCGTTTCGCGTCTCATTCCGAAAATTGTTTCGTCATACTTTTACAGTTCGTCGCTTTCTTCGCTGATGTCCCATTTTCTCTGGTTCATCCGTTTTCTCTTTCTTTCTCTCTTTTTTTCTCCCGTTTTCATATAATATTCATGTTAGTGCACGATAAGCGGCTCAAAAAAATGTGATGAAAAGAGTCGAGCAACTCAAGCGCGCGCTTTTTACACTGCGGTGCGAGAGATGAACGGCGCACATGGGCGCAGGATTTATCCCGCCGACAAATTTCTCAACAAGCAGATTCAAGCGGCCGAGAGAGTACGAATAGCTCGCAGATAGATACAATTAATCCAAGAGTATGATAAATTTGCAAGGCAAAAAACGTGAAGTTCTGATATGATAAAACGTGAAATTGTGTGTGTTCGCGATATTCGAAAATATCAATACGGAAATTCGCGCGATTTAACTCGATATTCGCAACGATAAGCTCATACGATAGCTTCTCGGGACGGTAACACTTCTTGATTTCTTTCGCAAACGATAACTCGATTCACTCACGCGACAACACTGCCGAATCACTTCCTAGTTACAACCGGTATTCTCCGTATTCGCGATCACATTCGGATTTGCACACTCTTTCGGAAAGATACACAGTAACCCAACATAGAGAAAAATGAGATAGAAACACAAGAAGAGTTACGACATTGATTTCAAAATTAATAAAAAAATGCTGCTTTGACACGCTGGCGCGTTAAGGCTTATATCTACATAAGATGCAGATGCGGGTCGCAGGTCGCAGATCTCGCAAAAACTGACCAATCACGTTGGCCGATTGACTAATTTGACCAATGTGATTGGTCAATTCCGCGAGACCTGCGACCTGCATCTGCGTTTTATTTAGATAGGTTTTTAGCTAGCGAATTCGTGGCTCACGAGAAGGGAGAGAAAGCAACCTTCATTGTGTACGCGTCGATCGTCGTCACTGATTCATTAAGACTAAGATCTCCAGAAGCTTTTGTTCCGTATTTTGGCTCGAGACCTCGAGAAAACGTTTCGTTATTGATTGCAGCAAAGAGATCGCGATCGATTCGGAACGACTTCATTTTCCGCCTTAGCGGCACGATCGAGTCTCGCGTCGCCGTTCGTGCTTGAGATCTTCAAAGTTGTAAAGCTACTCCTCGAAGCTCCGCACAGAGGAGTGAATCGACACACCGTGTCGCGATTCGAAGAGTCAACTCGAAGTACTTTCTATTTCTTTTTTTTTTCTTTCTTTCTTTTCGCGAGACGTGCCGACAAATGCCGGCGGTGTACAGAGTCGATCGGAGGAATACGTATACCGGTCCGACCGACAATGAAGCATCCCTTAGCTCGAAGCGACAGGAGTCGCAATACACTCGGAGCTCTACCTTACTCTTCTTCGTTTTCTTTCGCTTTTTTTCCTCCCGCAAACCCAACTTCCTCCTTCGCGTATCTTTTCTTCTTGCCGGACCGAGCGGATGGCAGTGATTAATCGCGCAGAAGAGAGCGGTCGGGTATACAACGTGATGTACATACAACGAGCGAGATGTGTGTTACCCATGCCTCCACATATCTAACGTATACATGTTCGAAAAAAAAAAGTTTCGTCGACGACGGTTCTCTCTCCCTTCCGCGCTATTCTTATATTTGCGAACGTCGTTTCTTTCGATCGCTTTGCGATGACCAACCTATATCCCTGTCAGCGTTTAACCCCACACACGAGGGTAATAATAGGGAAGCCTGACGCGTGTTTGGTATAATGGGCGAGAGAGCAACCCGGAGGAAAAATCCATAGGCGAAGCTGCCCGTCATTCTTCTTGGATACCCGACGAAAGAGAGAGAGAGACGTTCTCGCGGCAAAACACTCTCTACTTCGAAAATCGATCGGCCGTCGTCGTTGTCGACGACGACGCGAGTAAAAGAACAAACGCTAGGCGGCGGCGGCGGCGGCGGACGGATAATTAGCGTACGCGCGAAAACACCGGGAACACTTACTGGAAACACTTAACTCTTACGGGGGCTCTCCACTTTGCTTAATTGCGTCCTTAAATCAACAGCCCATTTACGCTATTGCCGTTTGCCGCGTCTGTGCGCGGCGAAGATCAATGCCGGTGCATAAGAACAACTCCTTGGCGCTCATAATGCAGAACGCGTCTCGTTGTTTTGCACGATGAGCGCCCGTTGTTTTCGTGCCGAATCGATGGATCGATGATGGCCGTTGATACGTCACGATTTCTGTGAATCAGAATTTCTCTCCCTCTCTTTCTCTCTCCTTTTCTCTTTCTTTCTCAGTAAATATTAAAAAAGTATATTTTAATTAATTTAACGTAAATCTGTACCACACAGCTGAGAAAACTAATAAAAATCAGTTGATCTCTACGTGAGAACAACAAGTGAGAAACTTCTCTTGGGAAATATAGTGGAGAAGGAAAATTAATTTTGTTAATGTCGATTTGTGTGTTTAATCAATAAAATTGATGAGAAAATATTTATCTTTTTAAATAATAAACATCAGAGATAACGACAACAATCATCTTAACTTCCCTAAGGAAAGACCGCTATGCAAAACGCAATATCAAAAGATATTTCGAAAGATGTACCGAAAGATAGTCTCGTGCAAATATCTGAGAGAAAACGGGCATATGTTAAGGGCGGGCGCGCGTCGTTCGTCTCTCACGATATCCCGGAGATATCGCGTAATTGCGATTATATACGGAAAACTCACGTAACAGTTCGCTCTATATCGGACTACGTTGATCTCGCGGATAAAAGGTCGAGTTCACCCCCAACTTAACGACTCAAATCCCAGGTGTCGTCTCTCTCTGGACTTTTCCAAGTTATCTTCATACGCGGAGTTTCCTCCGCGCTATTTTCGAATTCAGTTTGGATTGTAAGTTCAGATAAATAACCTCGAGGGCAGAGAAGGTTGTGAGACGCGAGGGAGCGAATCATTCGTCGTGTAAACATTCTTACAAACGAGAGATTCGCGAAATTCGCGTCGTTCGCGTCATCGTGTTCGCAAAAGTGCGCAATTTACGATCTCTGTTTCTTCCGTTCTCCGTTTTCTTTCTCTGTCTGGTAAATTGCGAGGGACGATAAAAATCAGGAAACGCACCGCTCGCAAGATCGATCGAAAGGAGATACGAGATCCTGTTCTCGAGATATCGAAAAGAAACGGCGATAAGGAAGTACGAGTGTTTACGCGAATCGCCACTAGCGCGCGCGCGTGTTGCCCTTCTTTTTTTTTTCATCCCTTATATGCGCGCTACTTTCCGTTAATAGCGTCGGTCTGGCGAAAATGAATGGACACTTTATCCCAGGGCTGAATCTGAAACACGGCTGAAACGGCGTTCGAAAAGCTTTTGCCGGCTTGCGCCCCGGGATAATTTCCCCGGTTATCGCGATGCTCCGACAGAGGAGCTTCTACAAAAACGGTTACTCGCCGATGGAGATAAACAGAGCGTGCGTTTAAACAGGGATTTCCACCTCGAGTGAAACGGTAAAGTAACGGCGCGGAACAAGTACGGAGTTACACGGCGCACGAGAATAATAATAACAGAATAATAATAATGGCAGGTAACAGAAGAGAGAATACATGTAATATAATTGTTAGACACTCGCGAGCGTCTTATCATTTCGCAGCATATTACCGAGAAATTTCGCTGATAACTAAAAAGCAAACTACGAGTTCTGCATGCGCGCGGGAGTTGCAACTATAATATTTTCTCTCGGTTTTCGTATTTCGTTTCTCCTAGTTCACTTTTTAAGAAGTTTTTTTCACAACTACTACTGATAAATAAAACTTGGAAACTTCATCACACGCGCTTAAAAGAGTTAAAATTTGTTAATGATTGAAAAAAAAAAACTTTTATAGAAGACATTTAATCGCATCAAACAGACACTTAGGTTTTCTCTAGCTACACAGCCGAGAACTGTGTCTCGCTTTTAGTATGCGATATGACATATAGGTCAGGATAAGTTTCGCTCTAGATTCAGGTTACTTGATAAACGAAAGACAACACTACTGTTGCGTCGCTTGTTGTAATTGCTCGCGTTTTGCTTCGATTATTTTCGAGCGATCAATTTTATCGCGCATTCTAAAAACTTAACTTCCGTTCTGAGAAGGATATATATACATTTCGTTACTTCGAGGTAGGTATTCGTTATCTTCTCAAAATATACAGATTAAATTATATTCTTTTATTGTTATAGCTCTTTAAACGAAAAAGAGCACGAACACTCGGTAAGAATAGAGCAGCTGTGTCGTGTTTTTAATAAACTTTTTTCATATTTCACAAAGTGTATAATAATAATAATAAATAATAAACTTTGCGAGAGAGATCATTACTCTGTTAAATCTTAACAAGTCTCAGTGTCGGAAATGGATTTGTATAATTCAGCGAATAAAAAGAAAATTAATGAAAAAGCTCGCGCTCATCTCGAGGAGATGCATCTTTAAAGCTGAGTGCGTAATTTTTTTATCGCCAAATCTCATTATTCTTACATATCGATTCGATAGTCCGATTTAACGGGATATTCCGATCAATCGGGATATTCTTCTTAAAAGGGAGTCACGTTCTTTTCTTTCTGGTTTTTATCGATCGACTATACCGCCGAAGGTTTGAGCAATCAGCATCACAAAAGAGTTTCGTGATGCAGCCGTGACGCAGCGATTGACTTTCTATTACTTTCCCGGCGCGGGTAGAGAAAAACAAAGAATCGATTAACGTAGAACCGCGCCGAATGTTTCGGAGCGCAGCAGCAGGTGTCGCAAAAAAGCGTATCTTACTCGTTATCATTCCATCTCCACTTTTCCGTTTGGCGGAAAATATTTTCAACTGTTGAAATTGTCCGAAGCTAGATTAAATTTCGTTGGAATAATGTTTTTGGTTTTTTTTTTCGCGAACCGCAACGCAAAATCCGCGTTTTTTTATACGTTTCTTCTTTCAGACATGTTGTTCAATTGTTGTTAATTGTCACGCGCTGTTAAATAAAACGTAACCAAATTACAGAAGGGCGATAAACGGATAAAAAGTCGGATTCGCGCGCGCGTTATCCCGCGCCGCAAAAAACGATCGAGAAAAATCAGATATATATTATATCGGTCGTGTGTAATCGTCCCGAGCGCGCGCAAAAAATTATTTCGCTTCGCGACTTCATGCACATTTCACGTTATATTCGAAAATCAATAAAGAAGATATTCACTTTATCGCTGTTGTTTCCTTTGCGAACGTTATCGCTGCTATGCGAGATCGCATCCCGCCGCTCTATTTTCCCCGACATTCATCAATCGACGACAACGATCACGTCGGGATAATTACAACGTCCCGGGGCCACACCACGTACAAATTAACCCATCCTGTTTCCTTCCTACGTGTCTCGCCGCTGACGCATTTATTTTCCCGGGTTGTAGTCCGTGCTCGCCACGGTCACCCTTTTTTTTTACGAGCTATAAAGCGACTCTTGGAGTAGAACGCGATACAAAACGCGAGCTGTTCCGAGCCACCGGCGTTACATCAATTTCAAGCTCTTCGTTCTCTCATTTCCGCCGCCGCCGTCGTCGTCGAGAATTGCGGTCGCGGGAGTGTAAGTTTTTCAATTTGGCGAGGCCGACCGCCGCCGCGCGTGTCGAAGAGGTTATACCTTCGCTCCCCCCTCCCTCCCTAAAAAAACGTCGGAGTTTGTATACACGTTATGAATCGCACGCTTCTGCGCGACCGATAAAACACGGTCCGGCCAATTTGCCGCCGCTTTACAAACGAGAACGAACGACATGAACGAACGCCCGAACGTTCTCTACGCTCTTCCACCCGTTTTCCTAGTCGTTTTTCTCAATTTTACCTCACTATCTTTATATATTTACTTGCGAAACGACTTATAAAGATGATCGGAACCGGTCGCTATGCAATTTTGCGCGAATAGCTCGTAAAGACTCACCAACGCCCCGAAAACGCCCCGTTTGTGGTGACCTCAGCATCCGCACCAGTCGCCGATAACACGAAAGAGCAGCACGATGATCGCTTTTATACGATTTCCTGTAACAAATAAGTTCGTACAAAATTTGCACATCATGCCGCGACGATAAAAATGTAATAATAAGAAAAGTTATTATCGCAATAATGTATGAACTTGCAAGAATGTGTATATTCTAATGTATTCTCTCTCTTTCTCAACCCTAATTAGAAAAATAATTAAAAATTTTACTGCATTTTTATTAGCTCTCTCTCTCTCTCTCTCTCTCTCTCCCGGCGAGAAAACTAATCAGCAAGCAACAGGAATCTCATGAATATCGAAACTGAAGTTAACGAATTACTTTCTTCGATATTACACGGTACAAGCTTCATTCATTCTCTCTGTGACGCAAAGTTTCTCTGCACATTTTAATTAACAACAGAACAGAGATTTATGCAATTCGACGCGACTGGAAATAAAATTGCTGTTTTTTTTCTGAACAATGTGACTTATAGCTTCTCAATAACGTATTATTATGAGGAAAAACTTCAACGGCGACGGGGACGTCTCATTAATATTACATTGCTGATTGTTGCCCCATGTTTTCGCGAGGTTCTCGCATCGTCAGCGACTGAGAGATGCCTTAAATCTTTGATTCATAAACTCATTGATTAACCATGAGCAAAAGTTTTTTCGATCCCTTTCTTTCCGCGTTACAGCCCCCGGCGATACGCTCGGTGACGCCGGAAATGTACTACCCGCAATCATTCCCAGGATGCCTCAACTTCGAGATTTCGATTTTACGTCGAAGTTAAGTCGACATTTATTCGGATCGCTCCTTCCGCCCGGAATGTTGGCCCGGCGGTTTTCCTTGCAACGGGGAAACCGTGAAGTCCCACGAGCCGTATGCTCGGAAGCCGCAAGAGTCGGAAAGTCTGCGGGGGTGGAAAGGACGCGCGCGGTTCCGCAAACTTCATTTCGTCGCACACACGCGGAAAAGAGTGCGCGAGAGAACCGTTGAGAATACGATCGGAATCACGATATTCCCGGTGGACTCGTGTAGCGCGCGCGGGCGACTCTAATGAGCGTATATTCATAAAACGGGGGCGTTTTCGAACGGAGCAAAATAAGATTCCAATCGATTTTTTCGCCGTTTGTCGCACGCTCGTTCGCGAATGCTCCCGCCATTTTGTAACTATTAGGGGTCTTCGAGAGAGGACCGACCGAGAGATAGGATGCTTTTGACGCGCAGCCAAGAAATTTCTTTGCACCATACGCGAATATTCTTTTTCTCTCTATCGTCAAAAACACTTTGCGCATTAATAAAATAGAATTTTTCTACGAGTAAATACGAGTTTTTTCATGTCTGTTTTTTTATCGAAATTTATCTATCTTTTATTTCGAAATGTTTCTTTTAGTTTGTTCAAACACGGGATTGTTCAAACCGAAGAATTGTGTTACTCTTCGCATTCAAAGTTTATTTTTGCTGTGTACAAATGTTTTTGAGATATACAAATATGTAGAAATACTTTTTATTACTTTTCTTGACGAAAGTTTTATTTGTAAAACATGTGATTAAAAAAAAATATTTATTAAAAAGTATGCAAGTTAATTTATATAGCACAGCGATCTCTACAGCTGCGGAAAGGTCGCGATGTATTACTTTAATGATGCTCTCAAGAGTTATGAAAAGACGGACTTGAATTTTAGTTTGAAATCAGTTTCAAGTTATTCGCACGCTCCAACTAAATCGAAGCATTTCTGTTAAACGTATTTTCTTCTTTACTTTTTCAAACTTGCACTTCGGCAAAAAATATCGACAAGAAATGTCCAAGTTTCGACCTTACTTAGTTTAATTGACTATAAGAGAAGTGTATATATATTGATAAAAAGAATGAAATTTGTGACGCGTGACGGCAACGGCTGGACGGCAACGCATTTATCATCTTCGCATCTGTCGTTCGAAAGAGCTTTCCGTTCGGTGCTTTCGTAAATTTTTGACACGCGAAATATTGAGACTCGGAGAACGAAGAATCCGCCAGGAGGTATTTGTGTGCGATACACCATTCACAAAGAGCAATCACTCTTTACTGACTCAATCACCGGGTATAGCTCTGCTAATTATGTGCGTTACTCTCAGAAATGCACACAGTGGGATAATTTAGTGTCGGTCAAACGCTCGTCTGTAATCAGTGCAAATTCTCGCATGCTTGACTCTCAAAGAGCTTTCAAACACGTTTAAAGGAATTCGTGTTTTGAACACGGTACAGAGATGCGTCAGATCGTCGAGAATCCAACAATGTTAACTTTATTCAACATAGAAGGATATATTGTTGCAGACACACACGCGATGCGAGGAACATACTTGTTTGATGTGTGTAAAACACGTTTGCGATTCAAAACTTAATGTTGCAAAATACACGCCGGAAAATTTTATTACGACATTGATATTCTTAACGTGATGTTATTAGCTTTTATAACGCGATACTTGCGCATAATGTGCGTTTGTAAATGTAATATTTAATATCTCGTAGAATTAAAAAAAAAAAAAACACATGTACACAATGGATATCTGAAATATTTTTATCAAAGTCCGCCGTATTGCGGAGTAATATATAATCGTATCTATCTGCAATTAACCGCGTGCAAGAAAATCCCCGCGTCGTCGTTGTGTTGATAACGCGTTGACTTTCAGTTACGTCGCTTTGAGCATTTGCACAGATCATAGAAATTCAAATATGTAGCCGTTAAATTTCCCTACCATAAAGGGAGACCGCCGTAATTGAGTCCTAAACATTCAATTACTTTGCCCTTCGCAATTTTGCCCCTCTTATAAAGTAGATATATTGTTAATTTTTGGTTACGCCACCTACTGCCTCAATGGCATAATAACCACTTAGTAGTTTTTTTTAACATTAGATGCGTTCTCTCTCTCTCTTTCTCTCTCTCTCTCTTTCTTACACAGATAAAATAAAAACACAAAATATAAAACTACAATAGCGGATGCAAATAATCTCGAGTGTCTAAAACTCTGCATTAAACTCTGCTCAGAAACTTTTCTTACGTAATAATTTATTATCCGAATGCGTTCATTCGAAATCTCGAGCAGACGATATTCAGGTTCTCCGTCTTAACCAATTTCTATCATGGGAATTCAACTCTCAGATACATCGAAACCGCGACGCTATCTTGGTTGATTACACGAGAGAGATCATCTAATTTTGTGCAGTTATGTACAACTAAATCCTAAAATAGTAATTTAAAAGAAAACTATTATAGAGAAAAATATCTTACAATCCATCATTCTCACTCTCGATTAAACTTCTCGACGATTTAAGAGAAAAAAGACGGCAATATTTTAGATCTTTGACAGCAAAAGGATGAGCGTCATCTTTGCTCTTTTTTTTATCGATACGTCGTGACTTTTGTGACTGCTCAGATGCGAAATTACTTGAACACTTCGATTACGTGGGGAACCCTCACCCCCTTTACGCGACGAATAGTCGATAAGAATCGATCGGAGCGCACACGTAATCGCGTGCCACTCAGACATTCGTTCGTTCTCCCGAAGACGTAAGGAAACGTATTCCCACACACACAAGAGCTTCAAGAGATTTTCGAAGTTTCGGGGACCACTCGGTAAACTTGGTTTCGTGCTCGCCTTGGATAAAGAACGACGCGGCGGCGCATCCCGGAGTCACGCCGCTCCCGAAGGATTTCATGCGGAGTCTCGTTTAGGTACGTACACTCGGCGCGACGCCGAGCGTTCACGACGTGCGAAATGAGATTTCCCTTGATTTCTTCTCTATCCGCCGCGGCGAGTACAGGTATGCGTGCGCGCGCACGCGTGTGTGAGATGACATCGCCTGTGACATCGTTATCGCTTTGTCGCGAGTCGCGCTCATTTGCGCTATATTTGATAACACTCTCTTTCGCCATTAGCCTTTTTTAGCGTGTTCGCGTTTTTGCCAAATTGCATTAACGAAACTAAATAGGTACGCGGAGTTTTAATACAGAGAGACTTTTATAGAGCCCGTGTATCTCACGTATCCCCGTCACGGTTGTAATTTCTAAACGTCGACGCTCGTAAATAGTTTCTACTAATTACGGAACACAGAGTGATAAATAGCGAGAGAAGCATGTACGAAATATATGTGAACACGTTTAAAATTAACAGCGCCGTCTTCGAGCGTGGTTTACGTCGTTTAAAAGCTGTTTTGGGGGGATACGACGATGACATTTGACGCCTGCGGACTTCTCCATACGAGGATCACTTGAGTGGAAGCCCCGGGATCGAGTTTCAAAAGAGAGGACCGACGTGCGATCCGTTCCCGCTTTGTCAGCCGTTTTCTGTATGTACTTCGAAACGGCGCGAAGTCCTTTGCGTCGACGATTTGCAACGTTGTTCTGTTAACATAGCGCTATCGATTTTCTCACACGACTCGCTCGCGCGCACATACGTTTGCTGTGTTTTTCGCGCACGGAATACACGTGATCCTTTTTTTTTTGAGACTAAATCTTTTAGCATATCGCTCTCTCTCTCT
>QVOB01010929.1:0-23105 GCA_014839585.1 Pseudomyrmex concolor | reverse complement strand
AGAATTTTTTGCTGTGTATTTTATTTTTTTAAATATATTTACACCTGCACACATAACCGGTATTTTATAATTCGTCGCGGTATAATTTCAATGTGTGACGCTGCATACAGGAACGCGATGAAACGATGAGAAACATTCGTCTGTCATCGACACTGACAAATTAAATTCGTTCTAAGGAACATACACACATGTTACGTGGCGTGGGAGTATTATATCGTAAAATATTAGATGCGTGTTAAGTGCCTGGGATATTAAATACGTCCCCTCTTATTCACAGATGAAACGCGATGCTCATTGTTGGTCCCACGTCAGATGGAAATTTTCACGGAGAATATAGCGTGAAAGAAATTCTCGTTTTTGTTGTAGTAATGGCGCACAAGTCGAAGGGAGTTGATTAACTTTTTTTTTTTTTTAACGAAATGTATCGAAACGCGAAGCTTTGATGCGAGTAAAACGCATTGTACTTGCGTGAGTTTGCAGCTTTGAAATACCATGCTTTCTAATGAGCATTATTGCATAAGGTGTTTATCTTAGGTAAAATAACAGAAATCAATTATTTTTACTCGCATTATATTTTAGTTTTACGTCATAAAATTCTGTTCCCATCTCGGAAATCACAACGTTGCATAGAAATAAATAGCATTGTATATTTTTATGCTAAATCTCTAAAAATACTTCGCGTCTTCACCATTTGGTGAAGTCACTTGTTAATATAAACGCATACGCGATAATTTGCTTTAAATTGTAGCCACGTATCTCAATGTTGCAACACAGCTCACGCGTATCGCCTTACACGTGTTATTTAACATGTTGCACGAGTAATTGCAGAATCTTCTCGTTAAATATCTCATTCAATCATTTCGTTCTCTGACAATGAAGGAAGTAATAGAAAGCGAGGATGTGAGAGGCACTGTTTCGCAGATGGGATCCTTTCGAGTAGCCCGCGCGCGCGCGCCAGCCGCGATTTCCGCATCGTACGGCTATCAATCATCGCCCATCGCGGAAAAGGCGTGCGATTCTCAACTACTGATTGGCCCCGGAATCGTTCACGCGTCATTAGCGCATCGCGGCTGTCCGCTCTAATTAATTGTCCTACGTCAAGATCCCATCGCGAGCAGATTTCTATTCGCCGCGAAATATTCGTAGGTGGAAAACTTACTGACACATTTTCGTTCTGAAACTTCCTACGATTATTTGCGCGAAAGTATCGCACGTTTCATGCAGAAAATGAAGTTAGTGCTTGACGTATGTACCAAGTAGATTTTTTATTGTTACAGATCAATTACAACGCGCTGTTGCAATTATCATTTGATATTTAAAAAAAAATGAATTAAGATTTTATATTTTAATGAAGAAGTTTCTAAAGTTAGAATCTCCGGGTCTCTTATATGCACACACACACACACACACACGTTAAGTGATACAAAATTCCACAGCTGTGAAATTATTAAATACGAGTTCCATATATCTGTATTATCGTATTAAAATACAGCCCTGACATCCGGCAGCGACCAGTTAAATTAGCCGTTAATATCAATTATATTCGACACAGTTCCTAGAAATTACCTTATCTCCCACATAATTGCTTTCTCGTATCATTTACCTTTATTAGAGAACCTCGTTTCACTCAATTTCGTTTAATCAAACGATACGGGTCTGGATGGTTATCTCTATTCGTTTGCCGCCAAATTTAGCTGTCGCCTGTCCATCCAAGATGTCGAGACCACACCTGGGCGCATGCGGGTTCTGCTGAAGGCAGATTAAGTCATAAATCGATAGTGCCCGCAGGTATGCGTGCAACGTCATGTTGGAATTTGTGATCCTATTCTTGCAACACTTCTTTTCGGCAGACACTTCAAATTAAACTTTTGTTAATTACATTACAAATCCTTTTTTATATGTTTTTGAAATTAATATAACTCTGGCAATCGTCCAATATAAAAATAATTTGTTTTCAAAGAGAAAGGAGACTTTATACAATTAAAAGTAACAATGAAAAAAATTTTGTGATAATAGATTGAGGATTAGATGCAATTATTCGACACGATATTTCCCATGGCACAGCTTGTAAAGAAATGACTTGATAATGCTTGTGGATCAGTTTGGTCCAAACCTGGCACCCTCCTAATCCGCACTGGGGTGGAAACATCGAAACGTGGGTAAGGGAACGCGCGCAATATGCCCCGTGCCAATATTATCAGCCCTCTCGCAGGGAAACCTTAACGACCGACCGAGCGAAATGATGCACCAGTCTCACGCTCGTAAGGTCACGTGCCACTTTCAGGACCTGCATAGTGCACCGGTCCGTGTGATTCTACCAAAAGTACTTTCCATCGAACGTACTTTATTCCCCTTCCTGTACTTTAAAAGATTTATTTCACTCTCCATTTGTAGCTCGCGCGTATCCGTGCTGTTATACTGACGATAAATAGCGCTGATTAATCAGTTATACTTAGCTAAATAACAGAATGTATGTAAACTGTGTAAGTTAATGTGTGCAGACAGTAATATAAGTTGTGTGTAACAACATTTATTGTTTTAAATTATTGTAGATTTATGATTTCTTATTTAAAGTAGAAAAATGTAACATAAGTGACCAGCTTTAATTTTAATGACTTCTGCACGTGTATGTGTGTATGTTTAAATTGAGAAATTTAAAAGAATTTCGTCGACTTACTAACGCATCTATTTAACACGTCTAGTCAATCACGCATGTATAAATAAGTGAATATACATTAAACTAGTACGAGTCCACAATACTCTTAATGTAACCCATTTCGTCATTTAGCTACGTGACTTTCTCTGCATCAAACGAGCCGCACATTAATACATATAACACGCTCGCTGATAAGATTCCAGTCGGTGCGTCGGAAGAATTGCGCGAAACGATCGCACAATGGTGACTTCCGGCGGGAATATCGTTCGCACTAGCCGCCGAGTGAATTGCAGTTAATGCATCAGCCCCTGCGCGTGTCGTTCGACCGTAGGTCAAGGGGATGCCGAGGGCTGATGCGGAACAACCAGCTTCCGATTGGTACGAGTGGTTGATCTCGCTCTCTTCGCTCCCTCTCTTTCCTCCGCTTTCCGCCGAGGTGAATATATCTCGTGGATATTCGTACGCGAGTGGCAAGTCGTCATGTGATTCACAGCCGGATATGCGTCATGGAGGACTTCTAGACGATTGAGCTAAGTGCACGGTGCCGATCGACGATGTCGGGCACAGGTCGACTCTTCTATGCGCTAAATTTATCTCGCGCCATTAACTACGACGAATACATGTAGTTACGTTCTGTAGATCATCGGCGCGTTTTCGTCATTCTAAATAGTTAACAATTTATATGTCGTTAGTTGTTGATTAATAGAATTAAATTTTTTATTTTACTTTTCCTGTTAAATATACAAGATTATTATGTAAAATTTACTTGAAAACAAGATGTATCTACTTCAGATTAAGTTTAGAAAAATATCTTGAGACAATTGGATTTTGTTTCATCTTCTCTTGAATTTTATTAAATTTCTTTTATCAAAAATTGTAAAAGAATTTACAGAAATGAATAACAGCAATATCTTTTTTATGTATATGATATAAGACATAATAATCTTCGTATCGTATTTTTTAGCCGCATATGTTGGCCGCATCTCAGATTGACTGTTGAGATTAATTGCGTGCTGCAAATGAAAGTGCCGGTTAGTTTCCCCAAGGGCTTGGTTAGTTGACGATTTCAAATGTCGTTCTCGGACATATGTGTTTTGTCGTATACTGTGCGCGGGGTTTATAAACGCAGTAACGAGTGCAGAATCCGCGTGTGGGAAAGACATACACACTTTCGTCTCCGATGGGGATCGAAGCCGAGGTGGTTTGACTGCCAAGCTTTATTAGTTAGCGGATAGCTCTCGGATTACGAGGGGACTCTCGTTGTCTTTCTCAAATAGCTGAGGGCTAATATCTAGCGAGCGAGCTTGAAGACGAGATCATGTGCGCGCGTCACAAAATGCGAATGATGAGTCAAGGGAGAACCTGTTTTCACCCTTTACTCTGGAGAGCGGGGGAGTTTAATTGGGTCTCTAATTTCCTGACCGACCGCTCGGCATGCGTCCTGTGCTAATAATGATCATTTTTAATGAGATCTATTGGTTTTCATCAAAGTGAAAGAAAAAAAGACTCGACTAATAAAAAATCTCGTTTAGTGAATTATTAGAAAATTTGTGTAACTGATATTCAAATTGTTCAATTTTCTTTATTTTGCAGTTTATATTTCTTTTTGACAATATTTTTTTTATTTTTTACTATATTTACTATATTTTTATAAACCGATATCTCGCATATTCGCTTTTCCCACGTGTATCTCGCTTCTCACTTCTCTCAACTTTTTGGGAATTGCAAAAGCACGGCCGGATCGGTCGCATGAGATCACTAATGCGAAACGCCGTACGACCGGATGTCTATCTGCACGTGCAACAGACGCACGCACTATTTCCGCGATTCTTGTTACTCCCTTCTGTGGTTCTGCTTAGATAGGAGCAAATAATAACGTTAAAATATGATTCATGAAGGGTCCAGAAATCTCTCATTCGATATCTGCCGCCCTTCATCTTCATCATGTGCGCGGTTGAGATTGAATTATATAGATCCGGCCACTTCTGGCCACGTGCCGATATGCACGTGATTCGATAAACTATGACTTATCAAAGAACAATGAGATGACGATAAGACGAATTGCGAGTTTCACTCAAGCAAGACCGAATGTTGTTATTTTAGTTAAAAAATATAAATCACATCATATATCACCGAGTTCTGTGCGTACTTGTTGTTTTAAAATGTCTAGCATCAGATTTAATGCGCGACGATATTTTTTTTCGACTCGAGAGTTTCCCACGATCGACGGAGAGCCCGTATCGAATTTGTAAGAGGTTTTTGGTCATCGTCATAGTGAGTTCAAAAGATCAGGTAGTTGCGGTACAGTATAAGTATCACAAAATATCAACTATTTCGGAACAAATCGAAACGCGATTGTTCACTACTTAACTTGTAGCAAATAAAAACGTATTCCTCTCGAAAGTGGACTATAAATAACGGGAAATAAAATAATCGTTTAAATATGATTCTAAGATAATATAAAAATTTAAATATTAATTGTCAGTAACGTCAAAGTCCGAATTTCGTAAGTAGTTTAAAAATTAAATCGAATTACTGCTGTATGCAAATAAAACTGTATGTGCGCCATACCTGCCGATGAAATTAACGATCTTCTCGGTGAGCGCTCGAACAAATAGAGAGAAATCGCTCGCTGCAGTGAAAATTATTCACACGCGCGAGATGAAACTTTCCAGCGTTCGGACAGCAGCAGCAGCAGCAGCGTGCGCCCGTCACAATTACGTAATGCGATGCACCCTCGCGCATCTAGCGGACCTGCAGCGCACGCGACCCCGTGAATGTACGCGCACCCATGGGAACCAGTAATGAGATGGTGGTGGTCACGGTTTCCCACCCTGCGAAGGTGGTCGCGAAGGGACGTGTATGCTGGTGGGTGCGTTCTTTTCCCTCGGATGGGGATGATACGGGTCCATCGGGCCCCCCCATGGCTTTTGTCAACACCAGCAATATGCTACCGCTCGATGAACCAACGCTGATGAGAGTGGACCTGTGGGAACCGAAGTGTCCGTGAACGTTCAACGCGAACGAGAACGCTTAACGTTTGCAAAGGGACGTCTCTTCCTCCGCGGTTTCTGCGTGGTGATTCTTCATGTCTCGAGTGTTATCTCGATGTGACGCGTCGAAAGGGTCAGCTGAAAGTGGTTGGTAAACCAATTGAGTTGATACTTACGTATCGGACATGTGCGTGATATTTTATAGTGGGAAATATTTCAAAAATTTATGACAATAGATACATACGTAACGAATAAGCACGTATGTGACAATAATTTATAACTGATGCAACAGAAACGCTAATTAGTAGTACGGAGCAATCAATGAAGTTGACGATTGCGCGCGCAATGGCGATTAAACCAGACCGAGCCGGGAGAACAATCCTCGTAAAGCCGACAACGATTCGAGATAGTGCAACGTGAATGAAAGTCGGCTCCACCTGCGCTCTGTACGTATCGAGTAACGAGCATCGATGAGCGATCAGTTGGAATCGCTCTTGGCGGTTATCGCACTTCTTTGTCGTGACATAAATCACTGTTCTCCTTACATCTTGTCATGTACGTACAGACTTGGATTTTTCACGGCTGGGATCGCCCCGCGGCGACGCTATTGCACGAAAACGAGACCGTGATATCGGGGAAACACGTCATTAAACACGATCCCTCTCATGCATACACACACACAAACTTCGTTTCTTATTCTTGTCAAGTCTTCTCCTTTCCTCTGGTATATTTCGCCGGTTTTTTGACTCTTAGTTTACACACATATTTCGTTATCTAATCTTTCAATGACTCGTGATATGACACAGTATCTTAAATTATATATTTTCATAATATAAACAAGATGCGTTTGCCTAGTGATAAAAAGAAGGTCGAAGAAAGATGTAAAACTTTATTTACGTATTACATATTTGTGTATAGAGATAATAATATATTATTGCTAGATATAAATACGTTTGAGCAAGTGGCGCTTTTAGTACAAAAGCTAAATCAAAACTCTCTTACACAGCAGCAGAAATGAATATCAATTAATTCAGTTCGTTAACAGAGATCCGACAACACGCTGTCTCAGTCAGTGAGATAAGACCGTAATGCATCGCGGAGTGTGGAACATTCGTACGCACGTTGTTACAGCGCGGCATTAACTAGGTCATATTATCGGATTAATTAGCCGCTTACGCGCGGTTACAACCGATCGTACAGCGATTGGCTAATAGCGTATCGATACTCGCCACGGCAATCTCGTCGGAGATGTCGTTAGTCAGTTATACCAACAGACGCGCATTGCCTTACGTTAATGAAGCTGCCGCGACAAAAAATTGTCACTCGCTATACATGTCGCGTCGTCGCCACGAATGTCAATTAGCGCCATACGCAGATGTGATGATAGCGTAGATATTGATGTTCTCTAGCTGGATCGCATCCGTCAGATACACTCCACATAAAAAAATACTTATAATTTAGGAAAATATAATTTTACAATTTTTATAAATATTATTAACAAAATGTTTTCAAAGACGTACATAATCTATTAGTTTTTACTATAGCTGTTTATCGAATTAACGTATTACGAGCGATTGTACATAACGATTCGCTATAATGGCGTATTGATACATCGAGTGGAGCCGTACCCGCAGGCTATTAAACCGCATGTAAACACTCGCATTGCGAGACACGCATGTGTCGCTGCTATGTGTCAGCGTATATCAGAATCTAATGAAGCTCTGTGTTTAATTAAAAATTGATGTCTATTAGCGTCGGAGATACCATGCACGGCGATAATGACGATGCAGACAAGATTTTTTTTAATCGTCGATGTGTCACGATATTGATTTTTCGCTTGTCAGAAAGAGCAATAAAGGATAAAAACGTTGTCAAAGGAGTGTCAAAGACCACTTGTACTGTGGTCGATCGCATTATTATTATATCCGATGTTTATCCTCGAATAATTTATCGTAGCGTGTTAGTTGATAGATTCGAGCGTTAAAAAACAAGCAATAATGTTACATGTGTACGTTGTAACTAAATACAACGCTAAATAAAATTTAAAAAATACCAATCGATATCTATACAATATCGATAGCGCTTTCTTCCTGCTTATCTTTTTACAATTCTGTGTTTTCCATGGCATTTTCGTCGGCATTCGTTCGGTTTCCAATATTTACGTTCGACATCATATCTTTTCTCCTGCGCAAACTCAGGTCATATACGAACACACATACAGAGACACACGTGTTGTGTGTCGATAATAGAGTCGTATACGACCATTCCCGTTTACACTACGAATGTGCACATTTATCAGATACAAGTCCATTTCGAAACCCAGTTCGCAAAGCGCGGGAGATTTTTCTCCGGAGTCGCTCGCTTTATCCAGATAAGGTGCTCGAAATACTGGTTTCTGGCGGAGCGGATATCTTTTCCGTCCGCAAATGAACGAACGGACGGACGGAGAACCTGCGGCTAACGAGAGCGTCCCCTTAATCCCGAGACTAGGAGCGGAAAGATAGACGATCGCTGGCGAAACTCCTGTCCGTCCCACGACGCGCGATACGCGCTGATTTGCAGACAATAGTTCTCAAAAGGGTATGGCTTGCTCGCTCGCGTCGACAATGAACACGTGACGTTCGCGTGCTGCGGATGACAGCGTTGACTCTACGTGACACGTGACGCGGGACAAACGAGGATCGCGAGCGAGGCTCTGCAGCGGAAGTGATGTACTTGGGTGCAATTCATGCCAGAAGATGTCACGGACAATACGATGATATAGCGTATATATTGGCGATGCGGCGATAAAGCGAAGAAAGTTATGGCGATGATTTAAAGAGCTTTAATAAGTGTCTAGATAGAGTTATATATTTTATCTGAAAACAAGTTCTTCATCTTGTTCATTCTCTTTAAATCTATCGATAGTTTTATGTATATTCTGTGACGATTACTTCTTTTTGTTAAATGAGCGCTTATACGTCGAGGATAAATTGACAGATGTCGCTAGACTATATGGATTACTCTTTGCATACAAGTTTACAATTTACTAAGGGTCATGAAGGGAAGTATATATATTTAGGGAAGACGTTTCACCTGTGGGAAAGAAAGTCCAATGTTTTTGTGAATGGTTAAATCCTTTGTGTTTGATATTGATTTATACATATAAATGTAGTCTGATTGTATTTTTTTGCTGGCGAACAATCGACAGAAGCGTCAACTCCCACGTTTTATTCGCCAGCATCTGTAAGCGATGTTTCGCGAGACGAAAAATAGCGAACGAAAAGAAGCCAGGCAGACGGAGTGGCTCCTCGTAGTTGCGAAGACAGACGCATAACACGACGGAACCGGTGATGAACCGCACCCACGTCTCACGCTGCCCACTCTTGCCCACGTCCGCCACGGCACACTTTATGCTACCCACTTAGTCGAGTAATTTGTTTTTACAGTTTTCTCCCCCGTCTCTCGCCGAAAGTGACTATTTTTTTTCAATTACGGTAGCAACAGTTATTCTCGTTACGAGCGCATATCTCACTTTCATAAAGCGCTAATGCGAAGCTTCCAGCTTTACTGCGCTCATAATTACATTCAATAACCATCGCGCTTTTTTTACATTTACTTGCGTAAGAGAAAGTTGCAATTCTAATAAACGTTGAGCATCTGTCATAAATCGCGTAAGATCAAATTGTGATACGTATATTTGTTAATTGTTTTGATGGGAAACTCGTTTTTTTATCACTCGGTCGGTTTTAATTAGAAGTTATTCTTCGATAACACGTAATAAAGAAAGTTCTAATTGCATTCAGTAAAACCGGCGAGTATTGAGTTACCACGATAGCTACTGGCGGCATCGGAGATGTTCAACATCTAGCCGGTTGTAATATTGCGTAACTTCTTCGACGCACTACACACGCGCGGTTTCAGTGAATTATTAACGACACGGTCTGAAAATTTTTTCCGTGCCGCAGTTGTAACTGTCCGAGTGTGCTGCCGTCGGAACTGTTGAATTATACGTCGTACCTTCCAGACGCACAAATCTCAGACGCTACGGAAACCTCCTCTCTACGCTCTCGTCGTACAACTAATCCGAAGCGACTAACCGGTCATTACCGCGGAATTGTTTTCTTCCGCTCTTCGAGAACACCGAACAATGCGGGAAAGCGGAGAGACACATACATAGAAGTTGTTCTCGTTTGTATCGATCGCGGGATAAAATTAACGACGTAATATTTCGCGAGGTTTACACGATAACTTAACACTTTCCTTTGCTGACGTGAAATGTCAAGTGTCTATATTTCCAATCGTCAGAAATACGTACAGAGAGCTCCGGATTGAGAAATTGCCGTCTGTCTAGCGAGTAGCAACGTAGTTGTACACACATCAAAACGCAATATTGTTGTCTGTATTACTATTCGCGAAATGACTAGGAATAGGTTATTGGTTCTGAATCGAGCAATGAATGCCGTGGCGCCGGCTGGTTGTTGCTGTCTAGATATTTTCGAGACAGCACCGCATCGCTTGTGGCGAATAAATCCTTACACGATGTCATCGATAATTTATTTTTCAGTTGATGAGTTTTTCTGGAATCAAAGATCATCGATTATATCTCAATTGACTTAATAAAATTCGTTAGATTGACACGAGAATATAAATTTTTTATTGTGTAAATTTTTATCTACATGTACTAAAAGTTGAAGAATATTGTACAAGACAATTTAAATAGAATAAATAATATTAAATTATTACGAAGCGGTTATATTGTTAAAATATTTTACTTAGAAACGATAATAGAAAGAGCACACACGCAATGGCACAGAAATTAATATATTTCATTTAAAGAAATTATTTTTCATTTAAAGAAATTATTTTAAAGATTAATATTTTTAACGTCGATGTCCTATTTATACAAGAGTGAAATTGAAACTTTATCGAACAAAAAGAAAATGTGTGCAAAACTAACTTTGTGAAATCGAGGCAATAGAAAAAAACACTTTCACAGAAGACTAGCTCCTTGCTTTCACGGTCTTTCGTCTCGATATACACGAAGACCGTCCTTCTGCCTGTAATAACTCGCTACATTCATGTAGATAGGATCTCGACAAATAGCAAGCCTACCTACCGATCGTCTATCGTCCTCTCACGTACACCTACGGTAGAGGATTTTGCATGCTGTGGAGTCACGCGTTCGTGCGTTGCTCCTTTCGCATCGACATGCGGTGATGTGTTGCACGCGCGAATCGCGTACAGTTATGTAAAGTCTGCGCGTGGTGTCTTGGGTGGTCCACGATCTTCTCCAGAATTTATTACAAATTTTGTGTAGTGAGTCGCATTCTTGAGAGAGAGTTTGGTCGCCTCGGATATGTTACATGTTTGAGGATACACGAAGTGGAAAATATTTCGAGCCACTACGTCTCATCGGTGTTTGTAGAAAAATAGGCCACGTGGCTATCGAAGGGCAATGAGGTATCGATAAAAGCGAATATTAGAGAGTTATTGGGTCGTTATCTTTGGACTATATATCGGACGTCTTGCTTGTATATGCGCACATATACGAGCGGCTCCGTTCGGCTCGAATGGTGCCGCCGCCGCCGCACAAAAGCTATCGACATTCCCGATTGGACAAAAATTCAGCCGGGCTCCGTGACTCAGAACTGGAAGCACTTTACGAGAGACGGGGGCCACGGCGTCACGTTTCGCGAATACGGAGCAATAAATTACGCGATATCGGTAATCGGCGTAGCGCGCGCGCGTGCAAACTTTGTACGCGCGCTGCGCAGCTCGATCGCCTTTATTTCCCATGTCCACGTGTACAACATCGCGCTAGCACGCGGTTGCTCACAACTTTGTTACGATCACTCTGTTTTGCTTGGCGGTTCACGCCAACCGCCCGCATAAACGATGCATAACAACGCAACTCCGATCTCGAAATTGAGAGTCAATCCGATATCGTATCAATCTTTCGTTATTATTATTGGTGTTTCTTTGTCTCTATCTAACATCAACATCAGCTCGAGTCAGTAATTATCTTTTATTACAGCAATTTATAAAGAAAAGTTATCAAGTTTCAGATGTGAGAGATGAAACAGAGGAAATGTTTTTAAAATAAATGTTATAATAAGTAATTAAAAATTGCGGATGTCAAGTTTACAAACATATGAATAAGTATTATCTTAGCGATCTAAATTTTCTGATTCAGGGTCTTGTGCGATCTGAAATGAACGATTGAAATATAAGAACAGAAACGAAGCCAATTAATAGCGGCATAAATTCAATTCTGGACTGGTCCAGGGAACAATGGATCGGTTTGGCGGGAGGAGAAAAGCAAGCGGCGAACAGCGCATATTCTCCTTTCAATCGAAAGAGAGAGAGAGAGAAAGATAGAGAAAGAGTCACGGTCTCCGTGGCACCAGAAAACCTACCATCATCGCGCAGCGTAGTGTTCGAAAAGGCCTATCAATGAGGGGCGTTTTACAATGTAACGGCGCGCGATATGTAGCCGCAGACAATTACCTGGGCCAGGCTTCGTTAACTACCTGGCGACGTTGGTTGCTGGTCGGTTGCTGCGCTGTTCTGACGGAACCGTAAGTTATCGGCGTTGCAACGTGGTAGGCTAATGAGTCTACCTGCCGTAATTTTAATTAGATCGACACCCGCTGCGATTGCGATTCGCGTACGTCGCGTGCTTGTCACTGTGAAAGAAAGGTGAAATCCAGATCTCGAAATAATTGCATAGATGTTTACTTTGATTAATGCTACATGTAACTTATTAACCTATTTGGTAACACAAATCTCGAATCTAATGAGTTGCTCTTGTCATTTGCAAGAAAGATTTATGAGCTGAATCATGTACTAAATTAATATTGACATGTTTATTTTAAATATCTTAAATGTAATTATTGGAGTTTCGTCTCAAATGATACATTTTGCAAAGCTGTTGATTGTCTGAGAAAGATGCAGGTTTTTTGCGCGAAAAGAACGCTTTATGTAAGTCGCGAAGTAAATCAGCAACTCAATTAACGAGTTCGCAGCGGCAAATTTGATGCGCGATATGATCTCAATTTCATCGAGTGCATTTTTTTGTTTTTACCATCGCGGTGGTTTTAATTGCCGTGTTTTCCAATATAGAAATTTTTCATGGACGTAATAATCTTTATAACGCGCGCAAAGAGCAATAACTTGCATAGTCTAGTTTCTCGTAGTAAAATGTAAAAACCGAAAAATGAAATCGATTTCGTATGGTGGTCGCAACTGAGCGAAATCACAACTAATCGATCTCGAGCGAGATTGATTTCAGCCATAACACCGCGGTACGGTAATTATTCAGAGATAATAAGGCTCATAATACGGTTCTGCACATTGGACAGTAATTAAATGTCTGCTCGACTGTGTTTTGCCCAACGGATTGCGTATTCTGATAGGAATCAAGATCTCGCAAACGCTGGAATCTTATCATATATAAATAAGTATTCGTGCGGACAGAAACAATAATTACACTTGATAAGCATCTATTTTTATTATCTGTTTATATGCTCTTCTTACGCAATATGAAATTTGCATTTATGCTTATGCACAAAATTAAATTGCTTTAATCCTTTGTAAAGAAACTCAATTGAAAATTTTGATTTTAAATTTGATATAAAAATATGTGCTATGTAATAATAAATAGATAATATTAAGACAAGTAGTAATAAAACTAATACATTTTTTTATTGTTTTATCAACTAATAATATTACTACAATTTGTTAAAAAAAGAATTAAAGGTTACAATCTCACAGAATATTTATTTGATAAATATCGACCGCATCTCTTTTTATCGATCACCTGGCACTACAGATTAACACGTTTCTGTCGTGTTTGCGGGAGTGGCAGGCTTTTTTTACGCGATCAACGGCGCCCAACCACACCGTAATTGGAATATAATCGATATAATTACCAAAGAAAAAAAGAGAATAAGGTCGATCGATTGCTTGTCGAAAAGATCTCGCCACGGAGAGACAGATATATGCAAGTAGGGGGAACGCGTTCTGAGTAGCGACTGCGCATGATTTATCGATCGATCGAAACTGCACGTTGATCCGAGCGGCCAAGGATGCTCTGCAGCACGGCTGCACTTCATTAAAATGCATACTTCGTCGTACGTAATTCTTTATCCTTTCATCCTATCATTGTTAACAACCGATTAACAATAACGAGGCGTGAGCCTCGCTATTAAAGTGCACCCTCGCGATAAGAAATAATTATAAAAGCAACTTGCCTTGGGGATTATCTTATAATATTAAGTTTCTCGGGTTACCAAAAGTAAAAAAGGTGACGTATGTTAATTAATCATTCGTTGGGCGCGCGTGTCTTTCACGGCAAACAATACGCGCGGCGTATCGACGCGGAAAAGTGGGCGGAATAATTGTGCGATAAGTGAATGCGCCTCGCGCTTAATTATAACAATTACAGTCTCGTTTGGCTGCGCGCGGAGCGACGAGCGAGCCGCGGGCATGAGAGAGAGAGGGGTGCGAGATTATTTAATTGCAAGCTCGCGCGCGAGATACTTCGCGCCTTACGCCGGATGCGCCAGATGATTAAGCAGCATGGAATTATCATCAATTTCGCGCCGTGCTGAAAATAAAATGCGACATCACCGTAACATGACTATAGAATTCCTGCTGTTCCGACACATCCGTGAACTTGAATCTGTCATATTAGCTGATATACATTGTATATTTAATTTTCGACAAACAGCTGATCTCGAAGTCACGTGTGAAAAACGAATATCTAAAGTCTTTGTGTCGTATCTTCTATCGATCTGTAACATTCACCGTAGAGAATTATTAATCAAGAAATAAATTCCAACAAAAACCATTAATGCGCGTTTACCAGAAAAAAAACGGATACTGCGTCTCGACGAAAAGGAGAATGCACGATGGTGGTGAAGAGTTGATAGAAATACACGAGATCTACTACATATGTATATATATGGTATATATATAGGATCGCGGGAGAAAAGCGGTAGCAGACCGGTACTTATTAAAAAATCGATTTAACAGCGGCAACTTACGAGCGCAAGGAGATTCTCCAACTGACTACTAATAGGACTAGTAACTACCGGTATATGAACTGAAAGAGATAGATTTAAAAAAAATAGAAGAAGAATTGGGGGAGGGATTGAGAGCGAAAGACGAAAGAGAACACTTAGACGATCACGACAAGCGCGTACGAGAGAGATTTCCACGCTTCTGTTTCTACCTATTCGCATACTGGTTGTAGTTACTCGAGCGCATTGCGCTCGTGTAGGCAGAGAGACGTCTAAGAGGATTGCGGTTCGCGCTTTCCTCCTGGAATTTCCTGCCCGGGAACATCGATATGAATTCTCAAGACCTGCGGTGATAAATACGGATGCCGTATACACGCCGGCTTTAAAGGAGATTTATTTTGGTCGGCTTCCGCGAGACCAGACATATAAATTACGCGAGCATGAGTGATACATCGCTGCACCGAGAGAACTTTCGGCCTAATTGATTTTCAGATTAAGAGCGACGTCAAATATGATGTTTCTACATCCCGCGCGATCTAATGCAGGTTGCCACAATGTAATAAATAGTTCCGCGCGTTTCGCCACTCCGCAATCTTTTTTTTTTTTTTATTTTTTTTTTGCTAAGGTCTAATCTCGTTGCGCGCAGCAAGGAAATTACCAGAAACGCGCTCGGAATGTCGAGTTATTTTCACTTAACATGAGTTTTATCGGCGGCAATATATATTCATCATTATCCGATTATTCTTGTCAGTCGAGGAATCCCGCGGCGAGACACAAGCCGGGTGTATCAAACGCCGCGGCTGTAATTCGCGTTTGTGTACCGGTCATAAAGCACGACTTACTTATCCTCGACATTAGATCGGTGTCAGATGCACATGTGCGCCGGGCTGTGTGCTGACGGACACGTGCGTAAGCACAGACGAGCGATCACGCACCGGGCGCGATGGCCGAGTCTTAAAATTATTACGGCAACGTGCTCGCGCGATATCTCGACGTGGATGACGCGTAGAGTGCGGCAATAGCCGCTGTTAGAGACGATTCTTGCCCGTGAGGATCAACCGCGTGTGAGTGAGAGATCGACGCGCTCGCGCTCGCGCCGAGCACGCCTCTCGGCCACGGTTACGAACACGGCGCGTGCGTGCGTGTGCGTGTTAACGCGTCGAGAGGACACACCCGCGCCCGAGGCACGCGCTGCACGCAACACGCAACCTGGAGCACGCCCGGAATTAAGGGAACAGCATGCCGCCACGCTCGGATCGTCATCATTCTTCGAGATAAAGCCCGCCGAGTGGACGGTATCGTCTGCGCGTTTCCGCTTGTGAGATGTTCGTGCAATGTCCATTGATATCTTGTACACGCCGTGCGCCACGTTTCAGTGGAATTCAAAAAGAATTTTGTCGAGTCTTCGGTGAAATATTAGTCGTGCTTTTGAGAAGCTATAATATTTGATATGTCGATATTATATACTCATGTTCAAAAAATTGCCGCATATATCTACTCCGCGTATACTATATACAATACAATTACAACGTTCTGTTGAAATCATTTCGTAGATTGTGTGTGAGAGATTTGTACGCGCATGTGAATGATGGAATGTAATTAGTATATTTTTTTTCATACATGATAATTTAACTTTCTCGAGAAGCACTTCGGCATAGAGCACGAGGAAGTACAAGGAACGCGCGGCAGGTTCATATAGCATCGCGTGTTGCATCTTGTCAGGCCATAGATTTAACCGCGGTGTGTGTGTTATCCGTCCGCAGTCCCTTCTTCCTACTCGGGCTCGCCATCGTCTTTTACCTTACCTTCGTATCTCTACTTTGCATACTTACGCTTGTTATAAGACCTTCGAGAGGAATTTGAGACTAGATCGCGTACAAACGCGATCGATACATAAAGCACACAACCAAAAGGAGAAAGCTAGGCAATTTAGACTCGCGAAATACTTTGCGCTGCTTTCTAATTACAATCTTATTACGTAAAAGCGATTGATGGAAAAGATTTGTGGAAAAAGTTTTGCGCGGGAATCAAGAGCAAATTAGGATGGTTCATTTTCGGGTGTCACGGCGCGCAGCGGACCGTAAGATGTCCCGAACGACGCCGGGATGTCTCGGATCGGACATAAGTATGCGCGATCTGTGTCGTGGATCGACGTCCGACAATCTACCGGTACGCTAGAGAAACGGATAACAGCATGCGATTAAATCTATGGGCCTGCCTTCGACGGCTTCGTCCTGACCAGCACCAGGGATATTTGTTTCGAAGTCGCGCAAGGAAAATATGTGAATTTTTTTCTTGACCGCACTGCCGGAAAATCTAATAGAAATTTAATCTATTTTTTTTTTTTTTTACATATTTGCAGAAAAGTTAATTTTATCCGCGCGTATTGTTGTCAGATGCATTGAGGAAGTATCAAAAGAACATTAATCAACATTATGCCATTGCATATTAGTGCATGCGCGCATCAACCTCTTGCGGCTCGATAATAAATAATTGAAGTGCCTGCATGACCTATCTACCGCGCATCGCCAATCTCGGCAATTCTCTGTTCTCTTCTTCCCTCGTGTTACGGAGTGTACCCGCTGAGACGATTAATCACCGGGGCGAGTAATTGATAAATTATTCGTATCGAGGGCGGGGACAACTCCGCCGCGCGGCGCAAACTCCCCGTTTCTTTCTCTCACTTCGCGCCTTTCGTTTCCGCCGACGGCGGATTATGAAGTCAGTACGCGAGCTATCGTACGCGGTAATCTTCTGCATCGAATTATGGAAAGTAATGCCAGATAAAATTACTGTTATCATTAGAACAATTTACATCTACTTATTTTGTGCTTTCTATTATCTTCATATATTTTTATTTTTTTTCAATTTTCAATCTGCGATACGTGAAAACAAAATCAAGATGCAATATATATACATGTGTATTTAATTATAACAAAGAAACAATGCCACGTGAAATCAGAGTAAAACAATACAATAAATAGTATTACGCAAGATAAATAAAATTTCGATCTTGCGATTAGCAGAAGAAGAATTTATTTCTTCTTTAGTTTTATTTTGATGAACGCGTAATTTCGTAATTAGCCGTTTATTATCACTTGCTTATTAATCAACTCCCTATTGTAGTTTCGAAGTTTATTTGATTTTATATTTTTCATCGAAACGAGATAATATCGGATCAGTTTGTGAGACAGTTAATGTGATTCGTTTATTTGCGCTTCGTTTCCATCTCGACGATCAGCAATCGCAGTCACTCTGAATTCTTTCGCGACCACCGTCGGAGTTTAATTTTGATACGCGCCTACGCAATATCATCGCGATCAATGGTCGTTGTGAGTGAGAGAGATGGCTCTCGTTGGCCGGGTCAAAAGCGTACTCGAGCGGGAATAAATGCCCGACAACTTCGAACGATGGTAGTAACAGCTCCGCGCGAGCCTCATGGAATTTATCGGACGGATCATCGCCGAGGTAAGAAGGTCGAGATTAACGGTGGTCGCGTCCAGTACGAAAATAAAACGCTCCTTAAAAAGCCTCTCCGCGCTGACCCGACGTGCCCGTCGCTGCGTTGCCCGGGCAATGAAAAATGCTGCCAGCAACGAAACCTTTACGGGGCATGCGCCTCGGACATTTCGCAATGTTATCGCGTGAATCGCGCGAGAATTGAGCCGTTCCTTCGACACGTCCATTGATCGTTTCTTTGTCGTCAACGCTTTAGGCATGCGGAAGCATATAACTCTTTTGTGTTGCATGTACCTGCTGGAGAGAGCGAGGTTTAAAAAATAATCCTCTGAGAGTTAATCCGCACAGATCAATTTTGCACAACAATTACAAATCAATTGTCATAAAAGGATTTGTTAAAAAATGTGTTTTCTACGTAGGTAACATTTTTATTATTTTAAACTTGTTATTAACGCAATAGACTCTCAGTCGAGAGAAACTGAATATTTAAGGAGCAACATCGGCTTAACCATTAATCATGTAGACAAAGTACAGTCTGCAGTTGCGTGTGTTGTGCATTTCGGAGCAAAACGGTACATGGAAGGAAGGCATGGCGCGCGCGCTTGCAGTCTGAAGCACGTTTCAACGACTGCGTAAGCCGCTTTTTGCGCTCCGCGATGTTCACGCAGCGTAACCGCCACGCATACGTATCAACGCCTATCTTCGCCCGACTTCGTGTCGCAAATCTCGAAAAAAAAAAAAAACAAATAGCCAGCAGCAACCCCGCGGTTTCTCTGACTCGTAGACACTATCAGCATCGAGCTCGGGTGTGACCGAGGGTGTCCGTTCCCCTTTTGCGTAGCGTCGACGACACGGCTCGAGTCGCTCGACGCATGCGAGCGTAGCACCGTGCAGTTTTGTGTCCGATAAGTTACTCGCCACGCTTTGCTGACCGGTGTGATAGGCGGGCGCCAAGACCACCGACCGTCTGGGAATGTGTCTCCCTTGAAATCGGGACGGAGCGCCGCGTCGAGATTTAAGCGGCGTTGCATTATCGAACAATACACCGGGGAGAGACGTAACGATAGACGTCTCGCCGGATCGTGGCGCGAAGGTACAAAGGGTCGACGACGACCAAGAACGACTCTAGGTCGACTCCGGAATAGAAGCGATATTGCATCAGTATTCAGATTGTGATACAATAAATACGACGCAAATAGTTCGAAATAAAGCGTGTAATCTCGCTGATATAGCACGTGTGAAAACCTCTTGGATTTTGTACAAAAAATTTAGCGAGTGTTTGAAATTACAAAATGCAACGAATAATGATATTAAATATAAATATTTTAAATGTTCTATGAACATTTTAAACTAGAAACTTCTTTCAACGATTTTACAGTTTGAAACAATTTATATTCTGCTGCCCGCGCGTTCTATCTGTTTGAATCGCACAACATCGATCTTCCGACTCAACACCTACGATTTCATTAAGTCCATCGGTGTGTCTGCCCTCCTCTCACCTTGCGCTTTATACGCACGTTTCGCCTTCGATGCACTTCTCCGTCGACGATGCGTCTAGGCGCAAAAGTCACGAACTTCCCACCCTTTCGAGGGTGCAGGAACACGAAGCGGGACTTCCTTCGACGCAGTGCAGCGCGCGATCGCAGACTGGGGGACGCGCTCGGAGCCGGTTCTTGCGCCACGCACAATGGGCGCGTTGCGACACACGCGCGATTATACGCGCCCGCCGCCTGGATACGTTTAACTGCCACGTTAATTTATTCGTGCCGCTGCTTATCGAGGGCGGCTGCGCGCTCTCTCGCGAGAGAGCGATCGGCGAAAAATTCCGCGTCTCGCGTGCGGACGACACACAATGGACCATTCACAACAACTGTCGATAAGCACAATTTCTCCGCGAAAGATGTTGAAAATTTGTAAATTCTTGGACAAGGTTTTAGACGTTGTTCATCGGAAATACGAAGATGTAATCTTATTATTAGTTTTTTTTTCAAAAACAAGTATGTAAATATATTAGATTTTTAAAAATATTTTAATCCTAACTTATATATAACATATTCCAATTAATGAAATTTAACTTTATTTAAGAAGAAAGACTCGTTTCTCTTCTCTTTTACGTGTTATATTTTACATGTTACATAACACATCGCACAGATTAAAAACAAAATATTCAATCGCATACAAACACGATTTTCTTGTAAAAAAAATAAAAAAAAAACAGAAAAATGCCTTGAAGAGATACACCGGGCTTTCGATCGTAGCTTTCCCGAGTTTCTCGATTCTCGAAGGTGGTCCACGATCGCATGTCAGCGTAAATGTTCGAATGTGTATTCCTCTCGTAGCATGTACCATCGAGAAAGAAACGCTAAGAGGCACCCATCTGTGACCAATACCGCGCCCCGATGCCGATTCTCGCGCGCCAGGATCCGACAATAAAACATGATATTTACACACCGGGCGTACACTATAATTGGCAATATAGGGGGACCCATGGGCTCGCAGTAGACGATGTCTACAAGTGTAATCCATTAAGATGCGCTTACTTTGTTTCCCGGTGAATGAGCGCGCACCACCATATCGCTGTACGATTAGAATCGCGCTGAATACGCGTAACGCGCGTACGCACGCTGATTTATCCGTAAATACAAGTGGATGTTTCTCATTAAACGCGCCAGTACTGTTTTTCTTTTTCGGAAAAGATAGTTAAGAGAGAAAGAAAGAGAAAGAAAGAGTGCAAAAATATTAATGCAATGAACGTATCAGGTAATTTAATTACTACCTCACAGAAATAAATAGTATTTTCTCAAAATTATCGCAAAATGCCAGTGAAACAAGTTTATGGGTTTTTACTACTATGTTTATAAATTAGCGATTGCGCTTACAACATACATTTTTCGTAAAATATCAATTTTTTTTTATAACGATCAGAGAAATATGTACATGAAAGTCCATCGACTTCGATAACTTGCGAGTAGGCATCACGTATTCACACATTGCAGCTATGCGCTCGTTAGTGCATAGGCGTGAGCAGGTCGCTGCACGTTGATGTGTCACCGCGCATTGCGTTTCGCAAGATATCGACAGACTGCGTCTACCGTTTTATAATGCGTAGTCATGTAAGAAGGCTTACTCACTATCGGGAAAAGAGATAATTGATCAACAAACGGTATTTATTTTGTTATTCTATACACAAGACAGATATTTGTTACAAATTTTTATGCACATGTAGTGTTTTCTTATATAAAAAAGTATTTTATTCGAATTCATTTTTTCTTACGTTACCTATGTAGAACGCAATGTGATAACAGCGAAAAACAGTGAAACATATACCATACCGTGGAAATCTCATAATGACGTAGATCACTATCTGCACGCCATTATTAAGCAACTTATTGCGAGCAACAGAAAAAAGAGTTAAGAAAAGAAATGCGAATAATGAGATTTTCTAATCGTGAATGGAGAAGAAAGGCTCGAGAGAGCAAGAGAGAAAAACAGGCTTTCTTTATTAAGGCCTCCGTAGTCACGAAGAAACTTGTGCCCTCATTCTTGACATCAATGATGTGTCAATTTTGTGTTTGTGTAATATCTTTCTCATCTAATTTTAGTATGATGTAAGTATTTTACCTGATGTGTTACCGCTTCTGAAGTAATTCAGGTTGCGCACAGTTTTTTATTTTTATTTTTTTTATCCGTGATTTTCTTACGCAACGCATTACGAGTATCTCGTTATATGATCTCACTCACTGTGACTCCCTTTTTCTCTCGTTTTCTCGGCTGAACAGGGGTGTTCACACACAGGTCGTGAGATAATTTTTCGTGCGAAGCCGCCAATTACCGATCGGAGCGGTTCTCTCTTATCGCGACAACGCCTCCTAGAAAGTCAATTTAGCGGTCTCTCGCCTCTCTGTCGGCGAAAAGTCGGCTCGATATTATTCCGAGCGAAATCAGGAGATCGCGACTGCGATTTCAGGAGGGCGAGAAAAACCTGCTCTCCATCCACGGTCGCGCGAGAGCGGGATCTTACGACACGCGTCGCGCGCGCCGCCGAGATGTAAGCCGCCGATATAAGATTTATGTTTCCCGCGTGGCTCGCGCCTAAGAGGCGGATTAGAGATAAATCGGCGGCGCGGGCGCTCGCAGACGAAGCAGGGAGTTGCGTTAAGTAATGACCAAATTTGGAGCAATCGAGACTACTTAAGTGCGCTCGTGTCACCAAGCTCGCTCGAGCGTGCTTAGCTTTCTTTTGCCGACGCTGTAAGCGAATGTCACCCGCTTTTAACGAGCCAGTTCTCTGGATCCATGCGGCAATAAATAAATATATTATAATTGTGGGAACAATTGCGGAAACGCTAAAATGCTGGGAACGCAAGCAAGAACGCGTGAGCCGAATTTCGCTTTCGACGCAAATTGAATCGCGGACAACTCGTTCGAGCGCATGTGGCACGTGTACACGTTCGCGAGAGCAGGTTCTGCGTTTTGTTTCGGCGAATTCGGCTCACAGGCTTATAGTCGTGCAAGTTTATGGGTTATGCGACGGCATATATTTAAAGCGTCCCGAGACTGTGATATAGCCGCTCTGAACTTTCGTTACGCCCACGCACGAGCGAGCGACCGGGTGCGAAAGACAATGTGTGTGGCTGTGTCGGCTGTTTCCGGAAGTCGCTGCTTTTGGCACATCGTAAAACTGCCTAAATTTTGCATTGTCGATGTTTTTGATTTTTTTTTTTTTTTTAATGAAAACAATCAATCATTTAGATCAATTTTGTAAAATAAATCAAGAATCTCGAGGATAAATAATATTACATTGCGCAAATAAAGAAATGGTTCTATATGTAATCACTTCATTAAGTCGGCGACGTACAATGATTTTTAAAGACTGTCCGAGCCGTCGTCAAGCGCGCCTTCTCGATTAGTCAATCACAATATATGAGGTCCGTAGATCAACTGTCCGAATCGTCGGGATCATCGGTGCCACATAAACCGTAATTGGAGATC
>QVOB01010927.1:0-22110 GCA_014839585.1 Pseudomyrmex concolor | reverse complement strand
AATAATATGTGATAATAATACAATACACAAACACATAAGTGTGAGTAACAAAAGTATGAGTAAAACGTCGTTTTGCTCTTTATTAATCGGCACTGTTCATTTGATAAAAGAATCTCGCTCGATTATCTCTTCACTGTTACAGACGTATTCTGAAGTGAAACTTGAAGTTCTAATCAAGAAGATGAAGCAATTTGTGAACATTCTATTGTATTTACAATTTTTCGTCTACAATGGTAAGATAAAGAATTTTTTAGAACTTGTAATAAATTTAAAACTTACATTTAATTAACTCTATTGTAATAAGGAAAAAATATTGTAATATTAGATAATTGTCTCTGTTATATGTGCTAAATAAGTGTTTCTCTTAATAAAACTGTTACAGTGTTCACGTTCAATGTTAATATTTTGACGAGAACAGATGCAAACGATATAAAATGGTTTAATAATCGTTGGAAATGCAATAATAATGATGATTGCACAATGATGAACACTACGTGTGTTGATCGTCTGTGTCAATGTGCAAGCGGATACGTCTTGAGCGCCGATATGACAACCTGTCTTGAAAGTAACATTTGTTTTCAAACTTATTTCTTGAAAACTTATTTTCAATCAATCTTGTATAAACAAAAATATTGTTAAGAGATTATCACACAATCATTCTTACAGTTGCTACTGAATATTATGATTTTTGCGAGGAAACGGTGCAGTGCTCAGCTTATCTTTCAAACGGTGCCAGATGCGAAAACGTAAAAAACGAAATCGAAGACGAATCGACGGAAAATGAGAGCAGAACTCAAAAACGTTGCGTTTGCGGTCCCGGTTACTATTACATACACGGAAGATGTAATCGATACGTCGGTATGCTATATTTTTTATTTCATTTCTTCTATATTTTTACTGGATAAAAATTTACGATGAATCATCAGCTGATTCGTCAGTTGTTATAAAGATACAACGAACTTTGCGCATTGCATCAATCTGTCTTGGAATTTAATAATGTTATTACTATCGTGATTTGATACATAGATCTATTCGAGGAATGCAAACAAGACATCGACTGTTACGTGAACGCTGACTTTGAAGCGAGCACTTGCGAGAAAATCTCCGCTGAACGGAAGGTTTGCAAATGCAGTCCTGGCTTTTATCAACGCGAATATCGCACTTGCCGACGCAAGGCGGAAAGTAAGGAAATATTGTTTATAACAATTATTAATCTATACTGTCGTAACTTGATATTAAAATGTTACAAAATATTACAAAATATAACGATGTTGTATAGCTGTCGGTGACAAGTGCGTAATAGACATCGATTGTTCCTTCGCTAACGCTACGTGTAATGACAACTTCGAATGCGAAAAAAACGAAACCCGCAACGAAACTACGTATATAGAAAATTACGATATTAAATTATTCGATAACGAGGACAAAGGTTGGCATATAAATTATTATAATTAACTAATGAATGTGTACAAAAGAAACAATGATGATATGTTAAAGAGATTTTTAGTACAAGTATGTTTCCGTTATAGAAATTCGGGTGGGCAGCAGTTGTGTAATTAACGAGGACTGCAGCGATCTGGGAAACGCCATATGCGATCCTTTTGGAACATGTCGTTGTGAACGCGCGTATTTCGCATCTAACATGAGCACCAAGTGTGTTCCAGGTAATGTCAACAAGACGTGATGAATTTGCAGGTGATGACAATTGATGAAAAATTACTTTTCTGTCGATAGAACTGGGAGAACCTTGTAAAAACGACGAACCCTTAAATCCGCACATACAGTATTCTATTTGTCGAAAAAGATGGACTTGCATGGATGGTTTTGTTGCACTCAAAAATAATCGCGAATGCCTTAACGGTGAGTAAATGTTTTAAAATTGAAACGCGTCTTAATTTAACATCGATATACACTTTTTGATACAGTCTTCTGTAAATGTGAAGTACGAAAAAAAATACAACAATTATATGTGTAATCGCCGAGTTTTAAACGTTCTAATGTTAGAATCTGAGAATTTAACATACATGTTTAATTCAGTAACTAGAGAATACGAGGGAGAATGCCAGCGCGACGAGCAATGCTACGTCTTCGGCCCGGACGCTGTGTGCAGTAATAATAAATGCGTGTGCGACGAGAAAATTTCTCACTATGTGGAGAGCAAACTGTTTTGCTGGAGAAACAAGGAAGTTCATGAAACCTGTGAGAGCGAATACGATTGTCACGTGAACGATTTTAAGGGCCAACTAGTCTGCAATACAACATGCGACTGTCTTGAGGGCACGAAAATAAACAGGAACAAAACAATTTGTATAAATGATCCAGCCGGTCAGTCATGATTTTATTAGTGCTAGAAGGCCCGATGAAATCACTTTGACAGGATGTTCGTGTTTAAATGAGTTTGTTCAATGTTCAATGTCAAACGTTTAGATCTGTGTTAAGATCTTCTTCAATGACAAACAATAATTATGTCGTTTTTTTATACATTTCTAGAAATGGAAAATACGGTTTTAATTTATCCGTGTTTGACATGATAAAAAAATTTTCTTTGTTATGAGAAAATAGCGACAATAGCACAAGACCCTAAGAAAGTCAAAATTATCAGGCATTTCAGAGTTAACCATTTGTTCTGCCACATTTAGAAACGTTAGATAAACGTTTTTCGTATGTACAACGGTCGTAATCATGTTTATCATATTTGATCCGGAAAATATGTCACGTCATACTCGGTATTTTTAGTTTTTGTCTATAATCTGCGTAGTCTATGAGTAATCACTCGTTATGATAAGACAAATGGTTAATTTTACGTAGTCGTTCGTTATATATTTAACAAAATTATTCGCGTCAAACTTCAGAAATCGGAGAATTTTGCGAAGAAGACGACAACTGCAAATTAACGTCCAATTCCGTTTGCATGAACGACAAATGTAGTTGTGATATCAATGACTACGAACTAGAAGGACGATGTGAGAAAGGTAACATAATTTTTTAAATGCAAACTTGTGTTTATTGTTTCTTATATGTATATTTTTCTTATAAACGAACTATAGACGAATTTCAAGATCGAATAAAAATCCAATTCATTCATTCGGAACAAGAAACGTAAAGTTTTGATGTTACAAAACTTTACGTTCGACTTACGTTACGATGTACACATTTTAGGTATCAATGCCAAGTGCGAGGCTGATAAGGATGACTGCACGGTGCAGAATTCCCTGTGTACTGCGGGAGTGTGCTCTTGTGAATCGGACTATGTGGCTACAGCTGTCGACTCGTGCATGCCAAGTAAACGTTTGCACTTGTCAGCGATGGTGTTTTTTTGTTATCTTTGATTTTATCTTATCTATGATAATGTTTACACGTAATGTTTTCATCGTCGTTTTTCAAATAACATTTCAAAATAAAATTTCAAAAGGTGTGTCTAAGCTTAGCTGTATTTTCTAGTCTTATCGTTTGGCGAGCCTTGTTCAGTGAATATTCAATGTTCTACCAATGTAACGGGCGCGATTTGCGCGACTAGCGAGCCAAACGACGCGGGAAACAAAGTTTGCACCTGCAGCGAAGGAGACTACTACAGTTTTGAACAGTGTCGTAAGAAAAGATGTAAGACGAAGTAACTTAAGTTACCAATAAAGTGTTCAAGCGTTTCGCAAACACATGGCTTATCTCAACAAAACGTTCGCGTCTTTGTTTTTTCCCACAGTTCTCGGTGAAACTTGCGAGAATCTCGGCGAGTGTTATCAGAACTACGACGACGAAAGAATAGTCTGCAGAAACGGGAAGTGTTCTTGCGATTGGGGTTACGTGAAACACAAAGATCCGAATAGTGTTCACAACATTTGCGCGAAGAATGAGAAAACCTCGGGACAAAATATAAATGGTGAGTTGCCTTGATTCGCGCGGCAGGTGTTTGAGAAATTTCGCGTCGCATTGTATTTCCGCCTACAGGCTTATATTTCAGCGGTCACTTTTTTTTTCTTTAAAGCGCGCATAAAACTTCTTTCGCGAGTTCTATGCGAGAAAGAAATAATGTTCCCGCAATTACGAGTCGCAAATTTGCATGCCAGTTCGAGATTTGTGTTGCAATTTTTGCGATTACAAGTCACGATAAGGCGCACGTGCACAACAACACGGCCCATCAGGAACTTTCAAAACGTTGTTCGCGGAAAAATACCAACACACGTTGGTATTTTCTGTCGAACAGTGATATTTGCCTCCCTCCGCGCGAAGAAATAAGTTAACCACCGCCAAGATTTTCGTTATCGCGCGTTACAATCGGAGTGACGATGGAAGTATTTCTCTCGTCTACCGAGAGCTAACGTTTCAAAAGCTGTTTCTATTCGTCACTCGTCTATTTTGCTTCCATTTTGTTAGAATTGTAAAAATATAATTGTTTTTACTTTTTTTTTTATAGGTAGCGTAACGAACGTGGTGTCCACGGGAATTGCTCTCGGTAATTTTCTTTGTATTTTTCTTGTAAATTATTGGTTTGTATAGACATTTGTCACGTACGAGTTGTAAAAAAGATAAAACAATTTAACGTAAAAGTTTAAAAATTTTGTATCAAAAAACAATAAATATAAATCTTGTAACATTTAATTGATTGTATAACGTACTGTTCAAAAATTTGTAACAAGTTCGCTGAGCCTCCGACAAACTTGGTTAGCGAAATTGATTTGCGAATAATACATGAAAAATAAAAATTTAAATTTAAATCAAAAGAAAAAATAACACAAAGTACAACCACCGCAGTAAACATCATTCTCGCGCTATCGATCGACGCATTTTGTGCTTGACGTATTTTCCAGACCGCGGTAATTCGTGGCTAGGTAGCCAAGTCCATTACCAATTGCGGTTGTGGCAGAATATAATTAGTGCATTCGCGTGTAATATTCTCGGACAGACGAAAAATAAGACCTGTACAAGCGGGCAGCGTGTGATTTGAATACCGCCATTTCCTGGCGCGGCGCGGTGCTGGGAGATTGATTAAAGAACGTACTTAAAGGTCGCTCGCCGTAATAAGGGGACGAAATAAACAACACGCGAGCCGCGCTCGCTTATTTCGACCGTTACCACTCATTAAGACCGTTTCTACCGAGCGAGCGATGCTCTTAGCTTTGACGATGACGTCGTCGTCAGGATTCCAAGGCTTGATGACGTCATAACGAAGGGAGAAGAGAGAGAGAGAGAGAGAGAGAGAGAGAGGTCAAGGCATTGTTACTCGTGTACGTATTCTTCTCACGATCGACCCGACGCTCTTATCAGACGTAGACTCGATTAAAAAAAAATATCAAGATTATTATGAGACGAGCTTAAAAGACATTTTTGCTGATTCTCGCTACTCTGAAAGCGAAATGCTTTAAAATCACTCGCCAGTAGGTAATTTATGCAATGTGAAATAGAACGTATTGTTAATTAATATTTAATCTGTCTTCATTAGCGTCGTATTCAAAATAAATGAAGTTAATAACACACTTTTTTCTACCATTTCCTTCCAGCGCGCGTTAAGATAGCCGTCAAACACGATTCACCCCGTGTAATTTACCCGATCTAAGCGCCGATCTCAACTTCAATTCATAAAGCTCACGCGTCATCAAACAAAATTATAGGGTGGCTACAATACAGTTGTACACACTTCGTTTCTCCTTTTATCGTTTGTTGCCTTTGACATCCTAAGCAATTCATACACTATGCCTATTCATCGCCGTCAGTTCATTTGTAGTTGCGAACATTCTGTGTATCTCGACAATGTGAAGACTCATTGTAATGACACACATAGTCGCAAATTTATTAACGATTCTCCTCATCAAAAGGCTGGGACAAGGTAAAAAAGTTCGCGTCGTTGCCAATGAGAGCTTTTCTTATTATCCGATATAGCTTTGAAAAAAAATTCTATGTCTACAGAAGTCGAAACATAAAAGTTTCTTGACTTCTCACTGTTGTGTTTCTTATCGCGCGAATATATCCAGAGAGAAACCGAGCCAGTAATAACAATTCAAGCAATTAATAACAATCTCACTCTCGGTAATTTGATATCCGATATGGCGTTATACATTCGATATCTTCTTCCTATCGGTCAAAATGCTTGCCGGTTTATTCGTTATTCGCACGTGGCGAATGGAGAGTAACGAAGGGAGATGCGAAAGGTCACACGCCAACCAGATGGACAGCCGATAGAGGCTCGACTCGGCTTCTTTCTTCGTGAAATGGGTCAGAGCTCGCTCACGCGGATAGGAAATGACGATACCGCGAAGATCGCCGACACGAAATTCCACGATCGCGATTAGCCTGTCGAATCTCGAATTCTCTTTTTGCACTTTTCGAATTGCACCCCTCGCGTTGCAATTTGAATGATCGTATTCACGACGGAATAACTCAACACAATGTAGGCAAGAGAATTATAGGTATTCTCGAGAGAGGAAGTAATTTACTGTTGCACAGAATAAATTATTTTCCCAATACATGTAACGGAATTTTAGTAATGATTGCGAAACAATCAGCGCGTCAGCTTGTAATTAACAACGCAATTACAATACACTTTATCGCTCGCGTCTGATGCGAGAAACAGTAAAAAGGCGTAACCGACCGTCGCAATCTTGCAGAGCTATGTTATTCTTTCTTTCTATATAGTAGAAAAAAAAAAAAAAAAAAATAGCACTGCGACACATAACAAAGTTGGTGAAAAGGCTAATGAGCTTGCGTTTTTCACAGTTTTCAAATGTAACCTTCTCTCGCGCATAAGCATCGCTGCCGTAACAAAGAAAGTAATAAACGACCAGAGAAATCTGATACTGCGGCTCGGTGCGCAGGTAATTTTCCCCGCTGCAATTCCACGATCTAGGACGAAGAACGTTCGTGTCTGATATCGCTCTAGGCTCTCTTTCTCTCTCTCTTCGTTCTCCGTGACGAAAATCGCCATCGCGAAGAAAGACGTCAGCGCGCGCTGAGAAATTTAAGAGTCAGTCGCGATTTGTAAGTGCAAATTGCCGCCCAAGGCGTGAGCATGAATTCACGGCGATCGTTCGAAACGGGAACGCGGAACGAGAATCGCCGTCGACGGGGGTTGTGTGTCGCAGCGATTTCCTTGCACAGCTCCCGCGTACAACATGTAGGATCGCGTGTCCGGCATTACCTGCCCTTATGTGTCTCGCGTTATACGGCGGAGGCCAAGGTCGCGCAACCAACTCGAGGCTACGCAACGATTTATCGGGGAGGAAAATCGCTTCCGATCGAGCTTCGATTAAATTTTGCGAGAGGAAGTTCGAGAAGAAAAACGCCATTCCCTACCTTGAACTTATCTTCTTTGATTGAGAAGACCTTGCATATTTCCTGATTTTCAACGCGCACGAAGATATAGAAGGACGTAGAACAATTTCCTCACACATTAATATTGTAAGAAATCACGTCCCCCCCTGAAATTTTCGCGTTGTGCGAGATTTTATGTTAAGCTTCTCTTCGACAAAAAAGTTATATATTTAATGAAAAAAAATATTTTCTTGTCACACGCATTTTCAAATAAGGTCAGATAATGTAATTTGTATCTCTTCCGAATCTGAGCTTTATGAATTCGAATGTATTAATATGAATAATAATTTTGTAATTCGATTAGATTCTTTTGGCGATAAGGCGACATTACACACATTGACGCGGAAGGGCATAACGTTGAATATATAAAAGACGGTTACGTTTAAGTGTTCGTTAAACTTGCGCACTTGTTTTATCAGATTCCAGCGTGCTGCCGCAAAATATGACGTCCGATCGTATCTGCGGAATAAGTGTTTTTTAACGCGCATGCCCGACATCATCCTATATTTATATACATAACACCGCAAACTTTTTATTTTTACGTTTCATAAAATGGCGCTCGGCTGCCAGCAATTGTTATTTAAATGAATTTCGCATGTCGGGCCACGCAGCGTCGGGCTCGGCGTTCCTGTGAATTTATTAGCATCTGTTTATGACGAAAAACTTTATATACGTGTAATAAAAACCACGCACGAAATAAGACTTCCCATCTTCTCACGATGACCTCATTGCGGAGCGACCCCGTGATTAATTATCATTTTCCATTATCGCTTATTTGTTATTATTATTTTTATTTCGTTCGATTTAGATGTTATATTTGCAACAACACGTATTTTAACGTTTTCAAAACGTTTTTGAACGATATCATGTAATCATCGTACAAGAAATTCGTGTACACAGAGTTTATGATTGTCATATTTCCACGAAAGCCCCGATACGAATCTGCGCATTCATTATTGTAACGCAATTTCAAAATCGTGCGGCTTTTATCGACGCGCATATACACGATGCACACACGTGAGGAAAATTATACGCAGAAAATAACATTCAGTTGCCATCTATCAAAGTTGGTGCAAACTCACTTGTTCCAGCTATTTCTTTCCTTTCCGTGAATATAGTTCCCTAAAGTGTTGACAGTACATACAGAATTGTTCGGTGTTTTACTTATTCACACGATGATATCAAAACTCACCATCGATCTCTGTCTCAGATTGCTTTTGCACGTTTTGTCTAAATGTGCCACCAGCATGTTTTACCTGCGACACATGCATATGTATACATCCGTACACACAACTTCCGGACCTTCTCGTATATTTTCATATTTTACAACGTGCAACATGTGGAGAAACCGTATTGGACGGCAGCCAATTTTGAAAGTTCGAAGCTCGATTATATGTACTCGATTTTATGTACACATCTCACGTCGGAACTTTAAAGCAGAACTTACCGTTCGTTGATATCCAAGCTGATGTGCCGCGGCGAGAGTTTCCTTCTCTTCTTCCTTCATTCCTTGTGAATATTTCACCCGAATGTGTCGTAATTTATTTTCCATTTATGCTTCAGATTTTACAATAATAATTAAAACGTTTTGTAGTAGTTCGCGAGATCTTATCGTCTATTTTAATATCAGATAAAAAAAAACCCCAATCCAAGAACACTGAAAAATACGATTTGGGAAGTTATTGTAGTTGTACTGAAAATAATAAAACGACGCGAAAAAGAATATTAAACAATATAAGTACATGTTTGTACTGTAAATTCTCCTGTCATAAGCTCAAGCTTATCTTATTTTGACAAGAAACTAGTAGATACACGTATCTAGTCTCTCTCTTTCTCTCTCTCTCTCTCTCTCTCTCGTTGAACAAATATGTGTTACACACACATTGTATGTATATATGCTACAAATTACCTAACTGAAGTAACAAAGTGTGAGTATTTTGTATGGACCTACTACTAGTATTAAACGGAGTTGGCTCTCCAGTAAAAGGCCGGATAGAGAAGGGCGCGAACTATCCGAGGGGTTGATGCGTAAAGAAGAAATGTACAGCTTACCAGCTGGCGACCCAAGTATCGATCAGTCGCACACACGCGTGCAAAACTGCGTCTGAATATTCTGTGACGAATCTTCCGTGATTATTCATCTGGACAATATTTCTTTTTGTTTTTCATAAATTGAACGTTCAGTAAAAAGCTTTCGTCACAAGTGCCTTTTGTCTATAAATCGAGTGTATAATTTTTCTTTTCTTTTGTAACATTTCACATTCAAGTTTGTTGCATTATATTATAGCAATAACATCTACTAACCAGTCGTCTACTCATCCCTGCGGATTAGTCAGATGAATAATCGCTTCCACATAAATATTCGATCTTGCCATACGTCCCGCTGTTACGCGGAGCTTTTTTTTCACAATTCTTCTCGATTACGTATATTATTTCTTATGAGTACATCGCGCATTTAAAAAAAAGAAGCTATCACAATTCACGAGATGTTTTGCATACATTTACATGCGAAACGAGATCATAACGAGATGCGCGTTTTACATCGAGGTCATGTAACTGATATTGGTATAAAAAAAAAAACTACAACGTTCAAGGCTACTCGTAATTCATAGAACAACGATATTCACTATTGACGCAAACATTTTAGCAATCCGCCGAAGGACGTGTGTGTTTCGGCTATTGAATTAACGTTTCAGCGGATTGCTGAAACCCATGCGAACCCTTCGTATCGCCAGTCAGGAATTAATTTTATTGGTAAACAGCTGTCAATCATCCGTGACATGCGCGTCGGAAGATCGTACACGCGAATGACGGTAGTCTGCATTCACACTATCATCTTCCATCTGCTGGTGAAATGAGAACGTTGCAAAGATCGGAATAGAAAGCGAACTAAAAAAAAAAAAAAAAAAAAGAAGAATCCCTCGAGCCGCTGAGCTGCAATCTGCATGGATTATTGGGTTCAAAAGGCTTAATGCACACAAAGACCGTCCAAGACTGTGCTGGCTGTGTGCGGGAAAAGTGAGGGTGTGTCACGGGAAGAAAGAAAGAAAAAAAATGTGTGTTGTCTCCGGCACAAAAGCACGCACATTAACATTTGAACCGCTCCGGTATAAACTTTTCTTTCTCCTGAAGATACAATAAAAGCGTAAGTTCCTAGGATCGATCACCGGAAGTGCCGCCGGCGTCCTTCGCGTTTGCGGTAGCTTCGGGTCGCAACGCGACTGATGTTGCGCGATAAAGGAGATTAACGGGCCGCAAGAGCCTCGATGCATATTCAGAAAACGTTGTCTTCTATCATTCTGTCACCACACTGACATTCGGTCGTGACTACTCGTCTCGGTAGATATGAATCGCACGATGACACTCGTGTATTTGTCGCTTGTAGAAAAGAATGTTTTGCTGCGCACATCATCTAGTTACACGCGTGAAATTCGCTTCCCTATCGAGAAACACATTTCGGACAATTATTTTCCTGCTGTTCATTCTCCAAAAAAAACAAAACTAAATTTAAAAAATTGTATCTTTAATAGAATTTAAAGTACTCGTAAATTACTTTATTCTAACATAACGTATTTTTTCCTCGTATCAAACGTGTTTTCATCCATTTCCCGCACGTGTGCCTCAAATAGGTCGGGCGTAAGCCACGGTATTCCTCCGGGGATTTGCAACTCCCAAATGCAATTCTTGGCACTTTTGGATAGAAAAAAGATATGAATGGGATAGAAAAAGTAGGTGGATCTTTAAATAGCATGTTTCTATAAGAGGAACGAGAAATTGCAAATTGTCTTATAAAACGAACTTTTTTCTCTTGACAAATATTTCTTATCTTTTGTATGTTTATACAGATACCATTGCCTTATGTTTGACTCATTACCTAAGATGTATATTCTCTCTGTCAATATACGTAATTCTACTAAGATTAACTTTTGCTACAAAATGACGAACGTTTTTTGCGTATCGAACGCCTCGTCAAAAACATTAACACGCCTTTCAATGTTTCTACATTTGAACAACATATTACTAATTATTCTGGTGCAAATATATAATAGAGATTTGAAATGTTTTAAAAATGGTGTTAAAAAATCAAAAATTAACATACAAAGAAACTATACCTATATATTAACATTAAATATTCTATTTTTATTATAACTTTATAATAATGTTATCTATAATAATAATAAATTTTTTTTACAAATTTTTTTTCTCTAGAATAATTGAAATCGAACGCATCTAGTCAGTTATCTAAAACAATTATATTAAAAAATATTAAAATTTTTTATTAATAATTTTGTTCAAATTTATCATCAAGCATCAGAGAGTACTCACGTTTGTCTCCAGTGTTCGCAACAATCATGTCGAATTTCGGTTTGTAATACATTTCTTGATCAATGATGAGGATGTTTTTCGTGATTTCCTTCTGGTTCCAACGTGTAGCAGCAGAAAAATGCTACACACCAAATGCAGAAGAGCGATAACAGCATGAGCCACATTATAAGATTGAATCTGTTCCACCCGAAAATAATTTGACGGACTGAACAAAATTGTATATCGGATTCCGAGCAATTATAAATCGCTGCGCTGCTCCGATTTTCCGCCATCACTGTGCGTCACTGTTTGTCGGTAAGATATGAAATATTCAACAGCGACTGACTCGTGTCTGGCAGCAGAAATTTATGAAATATACGTGTTATATCGAAAGAAAGTGATTAGATTAGATAACCGACAGTTCTTGATTAAAACTTGAAATTTATATTGACATTTTCAATTAACTACAAGTTTTGGAAACTTGATTGTATACATTAAGTTAATTAAGTATAATACGTAACATTATATAAATATTTTTTTATTTTACGAAAAACGTTGCGCCAAATATATTCGGCGTAAGACACTGTTTATACTAAATAAATAAAACACTTTTGTTAATTGCAAAACCTATAATTTGTGTGCATACAGAAATATCATAATATATTTCGCGATACATTTTTTTTTTAATTTTGTAAAAAAAAAGATATGCTTAATTACGATGTTTATTAGTAAAATATTAGAACTTTACATTTTTTACAAATAAATGTTTTACGAACAACAATCCGTATAATCGTTGTTAGTTTTTTCCCATGCGAACAACCAATATCCGAGAGCTGTTCCGACTCCAATAGCGATGCAGAGCCAATAGTTATATGACATAAAAATAAACATGAGAAAATAGCCGAGAACTACCTGGACCACGTGCAAGAGCGTTTGGTAACAATGCACTCCGGAGAACAACAATTGACTGAAACGACAAATGCTATATAATAAACTGTGACAAAAAACAATGCACACATTTTGTTGAGAGACACATACTTTCTCGATTTATTTTGCCGATTCTTCTTTGTGAACGTTATGTGCACGAACAGATACTCACTGTAAAATACAACTGTGATTGCTCTTCATCTTCTGACACGCAAGTATTTACTCACCGATACGACTTCAATCCTTCGTACAATGCGCTCAAGAGAATAATGCCGATCATCGAACCGATCATTCCTACCGCGTTATTTATGCGCCAGGTGTCAAATAAAATGGTTTCCGTGAAGCCGCCATGAAATGACATCTACGAGATGCGGCGATTATTGTAATGATGACAATCGCGAATCGGGAATAAATGCGTGGAACAAGAATTAACACAAGCAACATTATCAACGTCACTTACGCCATGCATCTTGTCTTGAATTATTGCTGTACTCGAGTACTTTCATAAGAGTCAACACGCGACTTATTGCAATTTGTTGCACAAAGAACTGTATCAGAAACGAGTAACTCCTATATGCGATAATTGTTATCTCGCATACTTATTGTATATACTTATATACTTATTATCTGATAACATATCTTACACAAGCAGTTAGATCAGACTGTTTAACCGGAAAACTTTCCTAAAAGTCGAACTATTAATTTAAAAATTACTTAAATATGAATCTAAAAATTATTTAGATATGAATTTTATTATCTTATAGATGTACTACTTAATATATTATCTGTATTTTTAAAATATCAATATTTTTGCAGAGATGCGCAAAAAAGTGTTTACTTCTACTTATCTTTAATAATAGCGTGCTATATATGTATATATGTCGCATAGAAAAAAATGTACACACACACACATAAGAAGAAGTCATATAAAACTCCCTTATATCCAGAAGGCTAAATATTTTATTTTTACGATATCTCTGGTGAGGTCTTAAAATGTATACTACATGACCAGCTGTGCTCAGCGAACTTATATCGTTTTAAATAAAACTATACAATAATAATAATAATAATATGTAAAAAATTATTGTAGATTTCAATAAAATATTCTATGTGACTTTTAAATGTACTTTTCAATCTTTTCGTCCGAGACAGAGTAATAATAGTGATAATTATTTATGTTCATTGCGTGATACGCTGACAATAAATCGTTCGAAGTTCGGAGCGATTTTTATGGTGTTCGAAAAGCTCGCATCCTTTGGACGCGGTCCAGCTTATACAGTCATTCAGAAGATACAAGAGGGTTCGGGGCCAATGATGGCGCGACTACGTGATATCGAGATCGCCGGCGAGCGAAAGCACAGAAGGGCCAAAGAGATGTTAAGTAAATCGATTTCTCCCGTTTCTCTCCCTCTTTCTTGTCGACTCTCTCTCTTGTTCGTGTGCATACGCCGACGCCGCCACCGCCGCCGCTGCCGCCACCGCCACCATCACCATCGCTACTCCATACACGATCAGCCGAGATACCCGCCCGCCTTGCGTGAACGAGACGGGCGCAACCTGTGGCTGATCCTGACCGGCGCGCCTCCCTGCGTCCGGAAATTCAGCCACGCTCGGTCCTCAAAGCTTTTCCACTCAGTGCCATTCCCACTGTGCGACCGTTTGCGTCGTCACCCTCTCGTAACGTGGAGGAGAAAAATTCCGGCTTGCCAGCTGCGGATCATCGTCGACGACGACCGGCGGTGATGCACGTCGGATGCAGGTGCGTCGTCGATGCAACGAGGGGCAGAACGCGCGCGCTGAACGGCGCGACGCAGCCACCGGGGGTTGATGTTGAGCGTGCCGGACTTTTCCCGTGGGCTTTTGTCGCGGTGAAACTTTAGTCCCGACGATACATCGATCGCGCGCTTAATCGCAAATTGCGTTTGATGGTATGTACATCGCGAGGAAAGAGCATTAAAAATGTACGAACGCTGTCAAGAAGGGCGAAAACGCCAAGCAACGTGGGATCGGGAGTGAGAAAGAAAAATCCGCGTTTTGACAGATATAAATTCGTTCTTGATTAGAGCAACGCGATAGCAATCATTTGCGATTAATCACAATCGACAACTGAAAAAGTTGGCTTTTGAAACACGGATTACTGATGACTGATAATGAACAATTGACTGCGAGCGCGAAGAAAGGTGAGTGTTTCTTTTTTTGCGCAATTTGCTTGATTAATATCGCAGAGTAAATTTGAATAATTATATCATTAGGCACATAGTAATTATATACAAAAATCTACACAGCATTTTTTTTAACATTACGATTTATGTGCAAAAACATCAGGAATAGTCAACGAAGGATAAAATAAACGGCTACGAATTGCCGCGTTCGAATATTGCATGCTTTTATGAAAAGGGCATGTACAGCGCGCGTAGCTGTGTGTTTGCAGCCTCCAATAAAATCGAAACCGGCTTATTCCCGTCTGGCACATTAATTATTCCTGGAATTCTTGTCTAAAATTTTACGACAAAGAAATAACAATAAATCATACGGATAAATAAAGCGTTTATTCAATATTGACAGTGTTATTGTTTACTGAGTTTATGCAATTAACATTAAATGTATTAGAGAGAAATAACAGTAACAATTATTTATAATAATTTTCTGTGATGTATAAACAATTGCTTTAATTGGATTGTTAATTCTCGTATATTCCCACATACATGCTCGCGTGTGTAGATATTTAATTGTAATTATATTTGCAAATATATTTATGATGGAAGTGGAATGTGTGCTGTGAAACTATCGAGCTATTTGGTGATAAATCGGATGAAAGCGATTATCATTGTTTATCCATCAATCGTCATTCTGACGTTGATCATCACAATGATTGGCACAGGTATATCGACATACACGATATGTTTCTCTGTACGATAATAACTGACAATTTCAAATACTACCTCCGATAATCTTGTTCTATACATTTGCATACATATGCATCCACGCGTCAGCTGCACAAATAAGCGTTCTTGTGTATTACGCGATATCTCCGCAAAAGTTTTGAAATCTTGAAGTTACTGAAGACCCGAAGTTACTTGAAGATCCGAACGAGTTTGGTCACGGAGAATATCATCGTGTCAAGTACATTTTTTTTTCAATTAATTGCAACGTTCATGTGGAGCGTTAACCATCGACGTTCACGTTCACTGATGCATGATTTAGTCTTCGGGAAAAAGGAACTGCAAACTGTGCGATAATAGGCACACGTTTTCATATAACAAAACAAAAACTGCAGCGATTTTTCAGCAGAAAATAAAAACCGTAAATAATAAAAATAATGTGAGAAGTTATTTGTTATTCTACAATAATTAACATTAAAATAAATTATATAATAATTAAAATTAAATCAAAAACAAACACGCACATACACGTGTAATAGTTATTTTTCGAAAATATTATTTTACTAAGTTTTACAAGCAAACGAATTATTTTGCAACGAACTCTTTTGTCGTTAATACTTTTCCCTCTGCTTTTGCTTGTTCTTATTGCGAATAGATATTTATTCTGAAAGTATTGATCCCACAGTAGAGCTTAACAAAAATAACTCTTCTTCTATACGAGTGCTTCTCTCTATAAACAACCCATATTACACTTACAAATGAGGAAATTATAATTGCGGATCGCACTTCAATTATGTTACAGGCGTGAAAGTTGGATGGAACACGTTGCGGCTTTTTGCAAAAACAATTGTCATTGTTTTCGAAGTTAACCAATTACGGAATAAAAAAAAAAGACTGAATAATTAATATAATTGACAAAGCCGCTTGTGGCACTTGTAATCATTCCACATCGCACAATACGTATGCTTGAGTGATAGAAAATCTATGAATATTGACCTGCAGACTAGACTTCCTTTTTCACGTCATTTTTACTGTAGCGCGAGATTCTGAAGAAAGTATCACGAAACATTTGTACTAGTGTGCACTACCTCGAAGAAAGGCACAGATGTTTACTTATAAACTTGCTACACCATTAATAAATCGTCGACCACTTTTATATAAGATTCGAACAAATCTGATCGCTTTGTGCCGGCAATTCGCGACATATCACAATATTGGGACCAATGCGAAGTGCTGTTGACAAAACTGCCTGATACAAGCTTGGTACAAGCAACGTGGAGAGCCTTAACTGTGTTAGAACCTACGAGAGTAACTCGATATAATTTTCGACATGAGCATTACATCTTTAGTATAGAAAGAGAGCGATCGATACTGTCGTGAAGACGGTGGATACTCAAAGATGGCAGAAGACCTATTATGTTTACTTTCTTGAGTGTATGATGTCGAGCAGAGGTAATTTCGTGCTGCCGATCAGCAGCAACCTTGAAGCGTGTCACTTGACGAACACGCGACAGTTCGGAAAACAGGAAAGGGAGCTTCGCCGTAACGAAGCCAATTTCGCTAATTAAAAAAAAAAACGTCGGTTAAGATATATAACAAGTGGAAGTAGATAAGCGGCGATAAAATGCCGAAAGGAAGTCCGGGAAAGGACAGCGAGAACATCCAACTGGAGCCTCTCGCTAGAACCCCCAAGCACGTCGAATCCGCCGATTCTACGGAAGCGGACGTGAAAGCTCCGCTAAGACGCGCGAGAAAGACGTGCGATTCAGGTATGTTCTGTGTATAACATTATATTGTTTTTGTTTCTATTTTCTATCGCGTGCGCAAATATTATACAAGATGCATATACTTATAATATTCGCAATAGATAAATTCACACACATGTAAAACTACGAAAAAAATGTACAAATGTATGAAAGATTTTTTAAATGAAGAATTATCGAGTTTACGATTTATCTGTTCGATCGTATCTGGTATTTCCGTATATCTCAATTTCTTTTAATTAATGAGAGCGCGCGTATCTAATTTATTAGAAACCGCCGCCACTAAAACAGTACGTGCTCGGAAACTAAATTGATCGGAAAGAGGCGTGCGTTTATAACGCTCCTGATCCTTTCGAAACGCGTAGCTCCGACGAACATATTAGAGTCGAAAAGCGCATGAATGTTTCATAGTATTTCGTTTGGCGCGCCAAAAACCCGTTTGACCAGATACGATATAAATTTTGAGGTAGAGTGAGACTCACTGTGTGTGACCGGAGGAAATTCTGAATAATTCGCGTAGTGACAGAGATAAAGGGAACGAGAGACGCTTTTGTTTTTTTACAGTCGAAAGAGACTGTAACCGGAACGGGTCACAAGTTCAAAAGTTCATCCGTTTATAATAGACGTTCTTTTCCGTCGATGTTCGACAACTTCGAAATTAGTCCGCACATTATTAGCTTCTTCGAGACTTCGCCAGTGCGCAGATTTATTTTCGTGAACGTGCTCAGAAACGTCGTTTATAGAAGATGTTCTTACATAAAATATGTCTGTTCTCTTTCGGTAAAAAAAAAAAACTGGCGTCTTATCAGTAGATTCAAAGAAAAATTTGCCTTTGTATAAAATTGTTATCAACTATGATATCCGAGTGTTTTTTTTTTTTATTAATATCCAATCAAATATAACGAATCATATCCATTCGAATGTAATTCCATTTGTGATATGATACGTGTTTTGACACAAAAGATATCAGATTAGTATTTGCAATAAACATCTGTGCAACATATCGGCGATAAAAAAAGATGAAAATGCTTCGCTTATTTCTTGATCAAATAACGGGTTTCTTTGCGTTTTAAAAAGGACATATCTGATAACTTTATTATTGCCGTTTTTATATATATATATATATATATTATTTAAAGACCTTCCTTGGCAAGAAAAATCTTTTTGTATCTAACAAATTTCAATGAAGCTCAGAATTTATTAGTCTCTCAAAGTGTGACAAAAGGGGAAATAAGTCGTACATATGAAAAATCTACCTTTGTGACAAGGTTTCTTTGATTTTACGGCTTTTGCTTGCAATTATTGCGTGCTGCAGCACGCTCTACTCTGTCTTGAATTAATTCGAGCCAATATTCTCGTTTTCACAATTTCTTTGCGGGAAATAAAATTAACGTTATCTTGATAGAAAGCGCGTATTGTTCATGTATTAAAAAAAAAAACACGAGATTAAAAGAAATTCCTTGGAAATAAAGAATTCCTTACCTTTTAAAAATTTACATTTGTTTTACATTTAGATGTAAATTTAATTGCGGAAAACAAAAGCACAGTGAAAACCTTCTATCAAGATACAAGCACGAACGACATTTTGCTAGAATGAATGTAATGTAATTGTCAGAGGGGAGTTGTGTAGAGAGAGAAAAGAAAATCGATACGACACCCTTCTAACGACCTCCGATCTATTCGCAACTTGCCCTCGATTCTGATCTCGAAAGGGTCTCATGTGAAGAACGCGCACGAGATATTTGATTTTTAAGCTTTTTCATGTATGTCTGAAAAACATTCTGTTCTTAATCTCGTACAAAAAAAACCTTAGCGACGTCACGAACTTCCTCTTATGAAGAGCGATGAAATGGTGCTGCGTTATCAGTTCTTTTTCCAAGCTCTTATCTCAAGAGGCGGAGGATAAAAGGAATTACGAAAGGCAATCTCTTGTGCCTCGAAAATCCTTATACCACTCTTTCGAATATCTCAAGTTTCTTTACTAAATCAACAATTATAAATCTCTCTTTATTATTTTCTATTTTACTGTCGCGAGACGACGCGCGATTTCACCCTCGATTCAGCAGCCACATAATTAATTAGCGCTTATTCTCTATAACGCGAGTAACGGCAAGGAAAAACTTGAACTAAAACGGCGGTGTCAGCGCAGATTTATGATGCTCGCTATATACCGAAATGAAAAGCCATGAATCCGCATGTCGTGTTCGGTCGGCTGCTTCCGTTATACGGGACGGGGTTGCAAAACGTGGATCACGGATGGCGCCACCGTGATGCCAACCACCCCCGACTGACAAGGACCCAGCAAAACTACCCCCGTAAAGCAGTCCGCCACCAGGGGGTTTGGAAAGCCGCCATTTCTGCCTAACACCGCAGTAGCTATATCCCACGCTCTAATGCCAATGAAATGTCAAGGAATGTCGCGTGTTATAGACTCGCCGACGGTGTCGGTCTACTCGGCTATTCGGCTATCGTGAGCTTCTGGATCGTCGTTGCGTATTGGCGGTTTCTTGCGGAAAAGGTCGATCACGCTGTCGGAGTTGGTGGTGCTTTACGATATCCTGGTTTTGTGCTCGGTGCGTCAGAAACGGCCGTATCGCACGCACGAGTTCATGCCGATTAAGTGCCGATTAAGATTCGATTTGATATCGCGTGATTCTATTTCTGGTGATTTTGTTTCCCGAATCGCGCACATTTGCATTGTATTCTGATCGACACGCACACACTATCGATCGCCACAAGATTCGATTCGAAAGATTTGACACACAGTCATCCGAAATTTTTGGTGGCGGACATTCAGACGTCTCGCATCGATCGTAATTGATGCGGCTCGAACTGTTGCGACACACGCGAGCCGGCTCATTCACGGCGAATTCTCTCAAGGCCATTTGTCAAAATCAGAATTCTCTCTCGTTGAGTCCTTAACCTTGGGGATGAGCGGCTGAACGGCCGAAAACTCGAAAAGTAAAAAGCGCTACGAGGCGCCGATTGAGCCACGAGTTCCACACGAATACTGGCTGAACAGAGAGAGCCGCTCATAAAAGTCGCCTATGCCTCGAATGACGGTCAGGTAAAAGAAGTCGTTCATCGGAGACCGCCAAATCGGTTCGCGATGAGCGAGCAAGATGTGGATGACGTTGCCTTTCTGACAGGTGAGTCTTTCCCGGGGATGGTTGGAAATCGGAATGTAATCGCGTGACTTTTAACGCGCCCTCGATGCTCCCTTTGACAGGCCTTTAACGTGCATCGCTGAACAGTTCCTTTTCCATAAGAATAGCTTGACCAGATGGCCTACTTACAACCCTCCGTGTTGCGAATAGACTGTACGAGAAGCACGTGCGTGCGATCAATAAGAGAAAAGCTTCCCTCTCTGATCTTTTGAAGTAATACGCGCAACATCGCGTTCTCGCCCACGCGTTTATTATCGCTTTATCCCCTTAGCAGAGAGTTTCTCTTACTGGGATCCGTTTATTGACAACAGACGCAACGTGGGACGCGCTGATAAGGTTGTTCGAGAATGGCATTGTGCGCGCACGATTGCAAATAAACATGTGTGTTACTACATGTTTTACTACATGTTATAAAAATAACTCGAACATGCTTATTTTAAAACTAGAAAGCAGATTTAAAACTATTTTTAAAATACAAGTTTTTCGATGAAACACAAATAAAAAGATACATTTTTTTTTTAATATCGAGAAAAATAATAACAAAATTATATTAAAGTACCAGTCTCTTTTTAATTATTTCTCGTCACATTTCTGAGAAGGCTATAATGTATCCAAAAATAGCATTTTGTTAGTTCTTGTTTCTTTCTGCAGAAGATTCTTTGTTTCAGAAGATAGCAACGCTGGATTGCACAGGCGTAATTTTTACGAGCGCGCAAATGAGGTCGTTAGGTGTTCTGAGAGAAAGACTTACATTGTACTTTGCATCTGTTGCCTAGTACTTCTCATTACGTCACTCATCATCGCTCTTGCGCCTTTGCGAAATGGTATATTTAATTGTCATAACTACAAGTCGTAGTTCCATAAAAGTTTCTATTTTCCTCAGACATATCACGTATAAATCCGATTATTTTGCAGGCTGTGATTGTACTGAGGAATTATCCAACAGAACGGTGGATGATGAAGAAGATGATCTTCCGCGGATGGACAATGGAGAAGTACGCGTATTTTAACGTATCGTTACAGAGAAATGTTCACTTGTAGTTAAACAAGCGTGAATTATATGAGAAATGTTTTACAGATGTTTCCATGGGATAACATCAGGTTACCCACGTTTGCACATCCTACTAGGTACAATCTCACCATACATCCCAATCTTACCACTTTAGATTTTAGAGGTGAGTAAATTACCTTCGCGTTAAAAAAAAAAAACATCGTTCTCTTTGTAATTGACAAAAATTTGGTTTTTCTTGTTATTTAGGACGAGTCACGATCGAATTCTATGTCGACGTTGAGACCAACTTTATCGTCTTCCATAGTAAAAACTTGACAATAAAAGAGCAGGTAAGTAAATCCGCGAGCTATGATCGCGCGAGTATCGCACATGCCCGTTTGATTTTCGAGGGTCACTTTTCAGATAGTCAAAAATGGAAATAGTCAAGAAGAACTAAAAGTCGCGAGGGTACTCGGATATCCGAAACGCGAGCAACTCTATCTGGAATTGGAGGACACGCTTCGAAAGAAAAACAACTACACGCTATTTCTGAGTTTCAACTCGACGCTGATCTCCACCGAACTTAAAGGGTTTTACATCAGCAGTTTTGTCAATGCCAACGGAGAGCAGAAGTACGAAATTGCGGTCGCAATTAATAATTATTTTAAGCAAAATAAGCGGTTCTGCACAGAGAGAACGGTTTCTTTAGATTTAACAAATTTTGTTAAATCCAAAGAAATTTCCAATGAAATTATTCCAATGAAATAATTTCT
>QVOB01010926.1:0-11710 GCA_014839585.1 Pseudomyrmex concolor | reverse complement strand
TCTTTCATTAGATATTTTAACTGTTACGTGGCAACAAAATTTTAGTATTGCACTTGTCTCATAAAGTAAGAAAACAGGTGATAATATTTTATATACAAAATATGCTTCCGCGTAAATTGTCATAATAGTAAATACGACAAAATACGAAACTTACATTGTTGCTGTTAATATAAAACGAATTGTATTTTATCGTCAGGCAAATAGAAGCAGAAGCGATAGAAAAAATTTTGATACAAAGATCGACAGTAGTTTTCATAGTCAATAATGGTGTAAGCTGCAATTAATTTTTTTTGAAAAGTACTGAAATGTTTTGTTAAGTATTGATAATTTTCGATAAAACCCAGTACACATACACAAAATATTTTTGGAACATACTTGGAATATAACACTAGTTATCAAGATAATGTAGATAAAACATAATCGAAGTCGGTCAAGTTTAGAGTCTTGATAAGGCCATAAACCGACTGCTTGCAAGAGAAGTCGATTTTTACTTTTCTTCTTATTTTACAGCGTTATATTTACTATCTAATTAAATATTTTTCATATTTTTTATCTTCGAAGTAATTTGTACACTTTACTCTTTCCTCTAATTTAGCCTAAATAACGCATAAAGTCCTATAATATAGCAATAACCCCATGAGATCGGAACACTTGCAATTTAACATTTTGAATGAGACGCATTCTCCTCTTAAGTAATCGATAAAACAACGAAAGACACATTTAACAGGTGTGTTTTCTCACATATAGAATAATGTTCATGCAACAAGTTGTGGTGTAAAAGTAGCGCACGCGCACTTCGTTAGTCTTCCAAAAGGTAGAACACATGATTCAGTTCACTTTGTGCACTCGTGAGATGCGTTCTTGTGATGAATGCACACTTCTTCATTTTTCATTGTAAGAGACATACATATGTATATGTTATTTTTAAATTAATCGGTTTGTATTAAATTTATTATCTTTTGGAAAGCAATCTTTAAAAAAAGAAGTAGTAAGAATTCTTTTAGATTTTAATATTTTAATACATTATACATAAGTTTAATGCAATACAAATTTACTAATATATTAACAATAATACTTTCTGCGTTATGGTTGCATGGCGTACATGACAGTAAAGTATGATAAGGACGCATTTATCAACTATAAACAAACCATGTCTGTTTTAAGTAGTTTTGTAAAAATACGATATGCTTATATTATAGTGTATTATATAAAATTAATACATACCGTCATAAAGCAGGGTAAGGATGCAGTAAAAAAGCCACCCATTGAATTCAAACCAAAAGTCTTTTGACCTTTTAGCAACAAAGACAGCAGCAATTTTTGTATATTTATAGGAGCAATGTACCATTGAACAGTATATCTACATGTAAAAATAATATTAGAATTAAACAAATTAAAAAATGATATTTTTGTATAATTGTTGATAGAGAATTTCTTACGCAGTGGCAAATATATATCCATAATGATCTATTATAGCTTGTCCCATTAAATTAGCACCGAATAAGTATATTAAGGCAGCAAGTATAATTATGAAACTGTTAGTAAACTCTTCGAAAACAAATTTAAATACGAGAGTCTGAAACATCTAATATATAAGTTTAGTTGCTATTGCGTCCTAAAATCTGAGATTTAAACTTTCTACTTAAAGTAATCACTTAATAAATATTCTGGTTTTTATTTTTACATGCAAATTTATTATTTTTTTAATTTATAAAAGCAAAACACTTACGCAAAACATATTAAGGCTTAGACAAATTACGCTACTCGCTATTATGACCATAAATGTTTTGTTAAAATTAGTTATTAGATGCTTAGAAAACCTATAAAAAAAAGAAAATTCTGTGTAAAAAAACTCGTGTCTATGTAAGTTGTTTTTTTTCGAATTATGATACCAACATCATTGCTTTTTGATGAAGATCTGCAGCGTAACTTATGCTTTTATAAACCGAATAATTGTCATTCCGCAAGCTATTCCGTACTGTGTGACTCTTCATTGCCTGATCGACACGGTAGCTATGAATAATGTGCGAGAATTGATGTTTAATAAGTTTAGCGAGATATTCTATTTCTCAATCATCTTTTATCTACTTGCTAAAATTGCAATATTGTAATAACTAAAGCAATAAATCAAAGTGCACGATCAAAAGACTGTGTAAACATGTAAAGATTGTGTTGTAGTTTTTTTCTCTAAAAGTTTGTTTGTTTTCTTACGTTTACTGTTTTACCTAGCAATCTTGAATAATCCGCAGAAAAAATGTAGATAAGCAATAAACATTATTCCTGTTGCTAATAAAACATAGATACTTATGCATAAAGATATCATCACACATATCCACACTGAATATTGTGTTCCGTTATCCAAACTTGTCATCATTAGCACAATGCGCTGTCGAGATTTGTTGATCGAAGTAAAATTCGTAAGATAGTATAATATTAGAAATATTATACTATCAACAAATAATGTTCCAAAAATAAAAGTCACTAAATAATAGGATATAGTTTAGTTATATATTGATAAAAAATTAAATACATTACAATATATTTTTTTTCTCTCTAACTAAAGCTTTGATGTTTCGTATAAAAATTGTTTGTGTCGTATGTTTCTCTCAAAACATACTTTTTTTTCATTATCTTACTTAAGAGCACAGCTGAAAAACGTTTCGTGTAGTTCCCATATCTTTCAATAATGGCGATTTCGTTCTTGTCGCTTAAATTGTCACAAATATCCTGAAGTTCTTTCATCAAGCACTTAATCTGGTTTAAAACAACATTAAGCTCTGTTTGTTTCAATATATGTATATTTATTACTATTATTTTATTACTATTATTTTATATTTTATTCAAAATAGAAAAGAAAAATAGAACATATGTGTAATAACATACTGTTTTTCCATTAGTATAAACACCATAATATTTTATCATAGACATACAGTAAAAAGCTACAAAGGAGAAAATGTAAATAACGAGTTTCGTAGTGATCGGTGAAATGAGAAATGTTGAGACCTGAAAATAATAAATTGCAGAAACTGATTCTAAACGTTTTAATTAATTAGAACGTTTGAAGCATTATGAATTAGTTTAAACAACTTTACTTCCTGTGTGTGCAATACAGAGTTCGTGTAATATAATTAAAATACGTAATATTTTCTATACCTGAAGTATAGCAGGAGTGGTGACTAAAATAGAAAAGCAGAGAAACTGAAATTTAGCAAGTATCGAGGTTTGATACGGCCACAAACCGATAATCCCAAGAAGTGTTCGCGTAATATTGAAATGTCGATCTATAATACTCATTTTTTTGGTAACATATGTAATAGACTAAAATTCTCTTTCTCTTTTTTTTCTTTTTGTTTTACTTATTGGTCTCAAGGGGTCTTTAGTTTATCGTAAACGTTAGACAATCATTATTAATCTTTTTTTTATGAAGCTTGAACAAGGTGTAAGATACCGTAAGATAATAACGTAAGACTTTTGTAGTGTAGCATCTTTGTTGACACGCGCCGTCTATTAAGTAATCGATAGAATTTCGCGACACAGACAAATGCTTATTATGCGTTTTTTTCTCATAATAAAGTAAAATGTGCAAGCAAAGGTTTTTCTCTTGTGAAGTATTACGCAAACGCAATACGCCGCTTTTCAGAAGCGATATCTTTACGTGGATCAGTTCTCTCTGTACTGGCAAACACGTTTGATCTTCACCGTAAGTAAGTCGTGATCCAAATTTTTTTTTCTACTAGGTATGACTTAAAGATTTAGATGTTTTTATAAGTGGAAAGAATCAGCTGATTGTCACACAAAATGCATCCTAAGAGTAAAACATCTGTTGATTCTACAACGTGCGTTTATACAGAAACTTTCTTTTATTTTTACAACAAGTGAACTTTGGCGATCGTTCTCATTTCGTCATAAGATCCGAGATTTCTATTTTTTTTAAAGGAAGTTATACGGTTTTTAAACAATACATTAAAATAAAAATATCTAACATCTGCGTATCTAAAAATAACAAATAGAAAGAAAAAAGCACATCAAGGCAGTTAATCCAATTCCATGTATTTTATTTTATTTAAATCAGACTATTTTAATTGAGATTTTTACTATCACAGTAAAAAAACAATTTTTTTACGAAGAAACAGAGAAATTTTTGTAGACCTAAGATTACTTGTTTTGTGTATGAATTTAACTAATTATGCTAATGATAAATACTTTTGTTAAATATTTTCTGCAATTACGGCCGCATCGAGTATATGATAGTAAAGTACGATATGGATGCGTTCAGTAGCTAAAATAAACCACGTGTGCTTTGATTATCTTCGCGCAAAACTTCGATACGTTTCCTAGATAGTACGTTATAGAAAATAATATATTACCGTCGCGAAGCAAGGTAAAGATGCTGTGAAAAAACCACCCATCGAATTTAACCCGAAAGCCTTTTGACCTTTTCGCAACAGAAACAGCAGCAGCTTTTGTATGTATATAGGAGCTAAATACCATCGAACACTGTACCTATGTGTAGAAACAATATTATATTAGCAATAAACAAATTAAAAATTGGTAATTGCTCACAAATATTAAATATATGTATCGCAATTTAAGTTTTATGTTTTTACACAAATGTATCTTATTAAAGCAATGAAGCATTCCTTACGCAGTGGCGAATACATAATCATAATGATCCATAATGTGTTGTCCCATTAAATTAGCACAAAAAATATATAACAAAACGGTAAGTATAATTAAGGCATCTTTTGTAAATTCTTCGAAAACAAATTTGTTAACAAGAGTCTGAAACATCTGATACATGGGTTTACGTAAATCAGGTTCTTATAATTTCCACTTAAATTAATTATTTAATTAATATTTTATCCTTGTTTTTTGATTTTACAAATAAAAGCAAACACACTTACGCAAAACATACTAAGACTTAGAGAAAGTACGCTACTCGCTACCATTATCATAAATGTTTTGTCGAAACTGGCTACTAGATATTTGGACAATCTATCAAAACAGAAAAGTCTTTTTGGAAGATACTTGCACACCGTGTGACCGTGTTACTTTACAGATTATGTTACCAACGCCATGACTTTTTGATGAAGATCCGCAGCGTAAATTATGTTTCTATAAGCCAAACTGTCGTTTTGCAAGCTATTGCGTGCTGTGTGAATTTTCATTGCCTGATCGACACGGTAACTGTAAATAACGTAGAAAAAAATGATATTTCGATGTTTAATAAAAGAAGTTAATGACATAATGTGTTTCTCAATCTTTTATCTAGTTAAAAGTACATTATTTGTCAACAACTTGTACATTCACAATTTACACATGTCTGAAAAACAGACATTTCAAAATCTTTTCAGTCTTTTTCTAAAAAACAAGTTGAATTTTTGTTTCAATTGAATGTTTTACCTAGCAATCTTGAATATTCCGCAGAAAAAATGTGCATAAAGAATGAACACTGCTCCTGTTGCTATTAAAACGTAGGAACTTATGCATAAAGTTAACAACATGTATATCAATACTAAATAACAGTATTTTTCGTTGTCTGAATTTATGATTGTCAGCACAGTGCGCTGTCGAGATTTGTTGATTGACAAAGTAGCATTCGTAAAAAAATTTGGTAATAAAACAGCTATGGAAATACATATTTCAACACTAAGAGTCACTAAATGGTATAAAATTAAATTATATGTTAATATAATTTATATTAAAAGTAATTTTAAGTGAAATTTATAAATTATTTATTCTCTTATGTAAAATTTTAACGTTTTGTAAAAAACTTGTTTGTGTACATTATTATCTTACTTAAAAATGCAACTAGATAACGGTTAGCGTTGTTTCCATATCTCTCAATAATGGCGATTTCGTTTTTGTTGTTTAAATTGTCACAGATATCGCGAATGTTTTTCATTAAGTACTTAATCTGGTTTAAAAACAACATTAAGCTCTACTTGTTTTGATATAATTAAATAATATGCACATTGTGATAGTTAAATTCATTATTAATATTAAAAAGAGAAAATAGATGTGCAACATACTGTTTTCTCATTGGCATAAACGCCATAATATTTTGATATAGACATGGTGTAAAAAAATAAAATAGAACAACTGTGAATTATGAGTTCGGTAGTGATCGGCGAGATAATCATAAATGTTGCGACCTGAAAATAATATTGTAGAAATCGATTTTTAATTAGTTAGAATGTTCGAAACACCATAACGTATTTTTAAATTACGTATTTATCTTTATTTTCTGTGTAGTATACGTTCATATCGATATATTTAAAATATATAACACTATACTATACCTGAAATATAACAGGAAAAGTGAGTAAAATAGAAAAGCAGCAAAACTGAAATTGAGCGAGTATCGAGGTCTGATACGGCCACAAACCGATAATCCCAAGAAGTTTTCGCGTGATACTGAAATGTCGATAATACTACTCATCTCTTCGCTAACACCACAACATGTGTGAAAGTCCCCTTTTTTATCGTAAACGTTAGATAATCGTTACTTTACCTTAATCTTCTTCAATCAACCGAGGTGTAAGAGATATCATAAGATAATAACGCGAGATTTTAGAATGTTTGCGACACTTCTGTTGACACGGGTCTGTTAAGTAATCGATAGAACACCGCAATACATTTTATCAGGTGTTTCTTTCTCATGGAATAAAATTTGCGTGCAAAAGTGCTTTTTTTTCTCCTTTTTTTGAGATAAAATTACGCGGCTTTTCAAAAGTGTACCTTCACTTGTGAATTAGTTCTCTGTGTGTGGCAGATACGTTCGATCTTCAACACTGACAAATATTTGTTTCTTCTAGTCATGATTTAAAAATTTAAACATACATATGATATTTATACTAGCATCGCAATAATCAACTGTAGTTGAATCTTTGATGTTTTATTAATATAAACAATAAACTCTTGTGGAACAATAAAATCCTATTTTGGAATTAATTACATACAGTTCACTTTTTACATGTAAACTTCAAGCTTCTGTAAAAATGCGATATTTACTAATGCTTGTAACACATTTAAATCGATTATCGCACGGAATACATAAGAGTGAAGTAAGATATCGATGCGTTTATTAACTGAAATATAAAAATCAATATCTTTCTGTTTTTTGACAAATAAACAATATTTATTGTAATGTTATACCGTGGCGAAACATTGTAAGGATGCCACAAACATTCCCCCGATATTCAGACCAAATGTCTTGTTACTCCTTTGTACCAATAGCAGTATCAGCCGTTGCAGATGCGGAGGAAACATGTACCACGGAATTGCATACCTATATGTAATGTAGAATTTAATGATATATCTTTTGATTATTCTACTTGTGTTAGTAAAAACGTTATTAATGTGTGTACAATAAAAAATTTCTTACGCAGTTGCAAACATGTCATTATAGTGATCGGTAATTTCCTGCCCAATAAAATTAGCAAGAAACATATACACAAAAGCGACTATTATTATTACAAAAAACAGTGTAATTTCGTTGATGTTGCATGTGAACGATATACTCTGAAACATCTGGCAAACACTAATGGTAGACTTTTTATTTTGTAATCTTTAGTTTTATTTTCTTTCCTAATTTACAACGGTAATTATAAATATTTTAGCTTAGATTTTTGTAGCTAGTTTGTAACTTTAGACTTATTATCGTTTTCTTGCAAATTCACAATCAAAGAATGTGTAACTTACACGGAAAATACTGAGGCTCAAAGTAAGCACCCCAAATATTATTAAGAGAAAGTAAGTCTTCTCGAAGGAGGATATTAAATACGTGGAATACCTTTAAAACCAGGAAATAATGTTAAATGTATGTTACACACATATTTACCTATTGCGTTTGCGGTAATACCAACATCATAGCTTTTCGATGAATATGAACGGCAAAAGTTATGCTCTTATAAATTGAGAGTCTAGTGACCAGGCTAATCTGTTGTTTGCAGTTGTATGGATTCTGTATGGTGTGTTCAATGCGAAAGCTGCAAAGAAAAACCAAATGTAAAAAACTATATGTTTTTGATAATAAATTAATAATTAAATTAAATTTATGAACTTACGCAAATTAAAAAAATGTATTGAACATACACTTATTTATAATTTGTGTGTAATATTTTCTCACCTAGCAATTTTAAACATTCCGCAAGCTTGGTATAAACACGCAACAAGCAGTGCTATTGTTGCGATCAAAGAAAAAGTTCCTAGGCCCAAAGCTAGGAATGTGTGCAATAATATGAAATAGAAATATCTTTCTTGATCGATAAAATATTCAGTCATAATAATAGACTTATAATGCTGTTGTTGAGATATATTTACTGATGAATTCGTTTGAAAAAAGAGTGAGTATACATGACTGCAGACAACAATAGCTGAACCGCTAACAAGAAGCACTACATATTGTGACAGTTACAAGATCAACTATTAAAATAATGTAATTGCGTGATAATTTATTGATTGACAAAAAATATAACGCAAATTTTTTTATTGTTTTAGGATAATTATATATATATATATATATATATACACACACACACACACACACATAATAACTTTAGTAAAGCACGTTACTTGTAAGTCCAATGGTAATACGTTTTGCAATGTTTCCATACATGTCGACGATGACCATTTCATTGTCTTTCAGATTATCGCAAATTCTTTGAAGTTCTTCCATCAAATATTTCACCTATATTGTATATTACCTATTATTATCCTATTTATCTTGTAAAATACAAAAAGAACAGTCGATAAATAATATTAATCTTTGATATATAAAGTGCATTTACACACGCGTTTGAATATTTGTAATGTAACTAATGTTATATCGAATTACTTGAACTTACTTTGTCGCTGTTAATATAAAACGAAACGTATTTAATAGTCATGCCAATAGAAGCAAATGCGATAGAAAAAGTCTTGATAAAAAGATCGGCGGTACATTCCGAAGTCAGAAGTGGTGTGAGCTAGAAATAATGTTTTCTTCGAGAAATAAAACTTTTCTAGTATCATACACACGTCGCAATCTTACACACAACCTAAATTATTTTTCTTTTTGAATATAACGTTGTAACACAGAAAAAGTGTTGGAACAAACCTCAACTATAATACTAGTTATCATAATAGTGTAAGCGCAGAGTAACTGAAGTCGGTCAAGTCTCGAGTTCTGATAGGGCCATAAGCCGATTATCAGCAAGAGAGTGCGATTTAACCCGAAATACCGATCTTTGACATTGATCATTTTTTCGCTAGCTTGTACACGCATATGACAGAGATAAAAATGAGAGAGCTTTCTTTACTCATAGTTTCCGTTATTCGTCTGATTAAATATTCTCTCTGTTATACACTTTCGACTACACATCTTTGCATTTTTATCTTACAAAAGATATCGTTCTCTAATTTAGTCTAAAATTAAGTGTCGCATACAATGTACATAAGTAATTCTGTAAGACCGGCACACTGACAATTTAACACTGTCGGTGGGATGCATTCGTCTATTAAGTGATCGATAAAATAACGAAACAATATAAACATGTGTCTTTTTCTCATAAAATACAATTCACGAGGAAAATTACGAGTTGGAACTAACGCACGCGCAATTCATTCTTTCTCGAAGATAAAAATTTATACGATTCAATTTGCTGTAAGCACTCGTAAGATACGTTTGTTCTTGTGGTGTTAGACGCAAATAAATATTTCTCTTGTCGATGTGAAAGATACAATACAATATATATATTTTGCACTATAAGATGCATACAAGATGCGCGTTTTTTTCAAAAAAGAGAATCAATAGAAGTATTACACTTGAACTGTCAGATGACTTTGTTTTATGTAAATTTATTAATTCTACGCTAGTGACCATACTTTATGGCCGCATAGAGTATATGACGGTAAAGTATGATATGGACGCGTTTATTAGCTGTAATAAAATCAGATTTTTTAATTTAGTGTCTTTGAAACGCAATACGTGTAATCTGCCGCAACATACGAAAGAATTTGTTATACCGTTGCAAAGCAGGATAAGGATGCTGTGAAAAACCCACCCATCGATTTCAAACCGAAAGCCTTTTGGCTTCTTTGCAACAAAAACAGCAGTAGCTTTTGCACACGTACAGTCGTTACGTACCACTGAACACTATACCTATATATAACAATGTTTTAAATTAGAGTTTAAAATACACATAATGTTAATCGTATAACTATTAAAAAGTAGTTAAAATTTTTTTTATTTTTGTATAATTTCTTACAACTTGTGTTATTTTTACACACTTTTTATAAGTGTCTTATAGCAATATTTATAATTTACACAGTGATAAAGATGTGCTCGTAGTGATCGATAATATTTTGTCCCATCAAGTTCGCGAGGAACATGTATATTAAAAACATAATTGTAACAAACCCAAATATCAAAAAGTCTTCGTTATTACATTTCGACGTTAATCCCTGAAAAATCTAAATAACGAGTTTTAGTATTGACATCGGTTTTTCTGAATTGAAAATACATTGCATATTGCAAATAAGGAGTAACTGCATTTTTTTTAAAGACATGGATAAACATAGAAAACAAAATTTATAAATGAATAACAAACAAAACCTTACGCGAAAAATATTTGTGCTTAAAATAAGCACACCACATGCTATCAGACACATAAACATCATATCCAAACTAGATATTAAATGCCAGGAGTATCTGTAAAAGCAAAGCAGTGATAATGTGCTAATATGTGAAGTGTATGCGTATAGATGATACTAACGTCATAGCTTTGCGATGAATGTCTACGGCACAACCTATACCCTTGCGAGCTACAATTTCACTGCGCAATCTATCTCGAAAACAGCAAATCTTTATTGCATGCTCGACACGATAGCTGCGATTAATGTAAAATACTTTTAATTTATCTAAAGCCTTGTAATTTTTACGAATTTTTTTGTTACACATTTACCAGAAGAAAATGCATACTTATAACATTAGACGAGTTCTAGAAATCTATATTATTATTTTAAAATTGATAGATACATTTTGAGATTGTTTTGCATTTTTTAAAAATGCAAAAAAACACATTAATCGGTTTTTTTTTTAGTTTTCTATTTTTTTATTTCTTCTTTTACCTAGCAATACTAAACATTCCGCAGATGTATTGCAGATAAGCAATGAACATTGTTCCTGTTGCCAATGCAGTAATTATTCCTATGTAGAGAGACACGGCCATGTGTATTATCATCAAATGGAAATACTTGTCTTGGTCAACAAAGTACTCCGTCAGTATTAACGTAGATTGCGATTCCGATTTATTGATCGAAGAGATATCGTTCGAAAGAAAGTTTGACAGTACATAAACCGTACAAATAAGAACTCCGCCGCCACCCATAAGTACTGAGTATTAGTATATAATAGTCAAATTATATGTTAATAATTTAGATTAAAATATTTTGTGTATATACTGTAAAATTATATATATATATATATATATATACATATATATTTGCAAATAATTTAAACATATATGCATTTTTTAGAAGATTTTTATCCTATATGTGTAAAAATGTATATTTTGTCTAAAAAAAGTAACATAAATTACTTGTAATTCCAACTGTATAACGCTTTGCAATGTTCCCATATCTTTCGATAATTGCAATTTCATTCCTGTCTTTTAAATCGTCATGGATACGTTGAAGTCGTCCCAGTAAATACTTTATCTGTCGTTTC